>DVZW01000237.1:0-11672 GCA_018237805.1 Mesosemia grandis
TTCGATGATATATACGCATAACACGCTATTATCACTCTAATGCTCGGTTGCCGAATAAAAGTAGGATAAACACAAACAAAATTGCGATAAAGGATTTATATTGACAATGATTTTAATGCAGAAGACAAGATACAACAAGATTCAAGCCATATAAACCAACGAATGAGAAACTTTCCTAACATGTAAGGCATCGCAGCTTTAGCACAGCGGTATTTTTGACCGAAACTGAGACCTAATAATTACTTCTGTTAGCCACGAAAATTTCACATCGTCTTAGCAAGATCAGTGTAGGAATTAAGCCGGAATATCTATCAAATTAACATTCACCTAAAGAATGTGATCAAGAAAGAGCAGTCTGTTGACAATTATTATCTATGAGCTGAAACCGTTACAGGTCGTGATTTTTTATTATAGCCTGCTGCTCAACCTTTTTAATAAGCCAAATGGAGACTTCAGATATTTAGGGCACTGACAATTCCTATTTTAGTTAGGAACTCTTGCTAGTTATTTCAAGGATTGTAAGCGATATAGCGGCCATAGCGTGGCCCGCGGGCTTGGGGCTGTGCAGCCTTGATCTAAGCAATTACGTGTACTTACCAATATAACTATTTTAATAAAGATCGGTTACGCAGTTCTTGAATTATAACTGGACATACCGAAAGACAAATTTTACGAAAGGATCAAGATGATCAGTGTTAAATTGATCAACTAGTGAGTCATAAATCAAATATTTGTCATGAAATTTGTCAAAAAAATTAAAACTTGCGGACAGACGCTACATATTTATACAATAGATTGATTTAAATGAAAACATGTTAGCCTTTCGTGCTTTATAATATATTTTTTATACTTATTAAAATATGAACATTAACAAAATGAAGAAAATATTAATTTAAATGAAGACACTTTAACCTTTCGTGGTTTATAATATATTATAGTTATGATTTCGTATATGCAACTAACCATTTTGTTATGGACATTATGGACATATCGATATTAAACTTCTGCCATGACCTACCTTACTCATATTATATACCCAACAATTTCGTTTTTTATTTCATTCGTTTTTTATCTAGATATTATTAACGTTTGTCCGTTAAACAGTCTGCAAAATGTTGGCTCGATATATCGGAAGGCATATCTTAATGATCTGATATTTAGATAAGCAACAATGTTACAATTACGCAACGATTTATTATATTTAAAAAAAATATATAATTAAAAAAACTTAAAAAATAAATCAAGAAGGTTATATAGTATCTATGTTTCTACGTCTAGACTTTGTCAATGAGTGCCGGCAACATAGTCACCAGTCTAGACACTTACACAAACATAGAAACAAAAGGCCATCCACGCTTCTGTTCCATTCGTCAAGCCACAGTCTGTATGCAAATAGTTGCTTATCGCGCCCCCCGCGTGGCCCACTTTATGACGGACACACCAGCAAGTTATGACAATTTAACAACACGCCCACCCCACACAATTCCCACCTTTACGTACCAAAGAATTAGGTACATTTTCCACGTAATCTTAAAAAGCGTCGAAGACAGCGAGTTATGATGCGTTCATAGTACAAGCCAAGCACAACCGTTTCATCTTTAAGTTATTGTACAATGTGGGTTGGTAGTATCGGTGATGACAATAGATCGTGTTTATTAGAAACAAATGCTTACGAGTGGTATCGTGTGATTAACATAATGTTAATACATTGGTTTATCACGTATAAATAAACTTTAAAAGGTAAAACATATAATACTTTTATAATTTGATATTTCCAATACACCTGTTTCGATTTAACATTCGTTACTGAAGCTGAGATGTTAAGACTCTTGCGTAAGTGTATACCGACTATTTACTATTACAAATAAACATGTCATTTTTAGTTTTAGATAACTTTTTAAAATAGGTAGGTACATATTTACTATATGAAAAAAATAAATTTGTAGTCTTATTTAATTATAGAATTACAGATACAACAGTCGTTGCACCGTTTATAAACTTCATTATTGTTATTGGTGTTGCACTCATTATTCTTAACCAGTCAAACACACTAAATAATATTGACCAAACAGGACGGTCAATATTAGTTATGCTTGGAAATATTTTAAATGGCATCATGTTACAGGAAATTAAGGTGGAAATTATTGTCGTAATTTCAACCTTAACATAAGTCTAACAAATACGGAAAATATATCTAATTCCACCTGAATAAAAATCTGTAGTAAGCATTTACGATACTCCTGGAAAGACAGAGTGACGTTAATATTATAATCTAAAACCATACAGCAAAATAATTTTCAATTTTAATTATAACATCAATTTCTAACTCTTCTTTATGACGTCTATATAATCTAATATTTTGTAGAATGTTTATCGGGGAATTAACTACAGATCGCCCGTGACTTCGCTATGACGGACGCTTTTTATTTTTTTATCTTAATCATTAGGGTCAGTAAGATTATCAATAAATAAAAAAAAATACGAATCAAATACAGGCAAACCGATAAACACACATCACTAATTAGAGTATATAATACTTGCAACCTGTCTCGGTTTAACACAACGAGTTGAGACATTTTGTACAAAATATGTACAACATCACCTACGGTCTACTACAAGATCAGTATGTTTATTTAGAAAAGGAGGTAAACAGAGGTTCACCTGATGGTAAGTGATGGCCACTGCCCATGTATAACCGCAACACCAGAGGCGTGTCAGTTACGTTGCTAACCTATGAGGACTAAGTGCAAAACTACAGCAAAACAAATTCAATAAAATTATTAGCTTAGAATAAATTCTTTGATAATTTAATGCTAGCTTCATTATGATCAAAACTCACACTATTCAATTAATAAATTTCATCTCCGTAGAAGCACGCGTTTTGTGACATATATTGTGGTATGACGTAAATCAAACTGACTTATTGCATTTTACTACATTATTGTACCACAAGTAGCGCGATACGATCATTTGTGGTAAAACTTTAAATAATTTGACGCTCCTAATTGACTTCAAGTCACTTTGATTTACTTTTGACATTCAAGTTACAGCGTTCAATGAACTATCATTATTCCTGCACCATTCGCCACTAACTGCTCAGAATGCTACCAAATCTATTACAGACTAATTATTCCGTTACCAGATATACTAAGCGAATGTGTTTGGAAATCGTTACCATGAGAATACCACGCATTGACGAATACGACGACAAAAGACACTGAAACTGACAAGGGTGTATGAAAAAAGTAAAGAAAACTGAAAATGGAAAACAATGCGGACATCCGAAGAGCCTTAATGTTTTGACATGTCTTAATATATCATTTATAAAGGAACTCATAATAGTGAATAACATGTGTTTATAATTGTGAAGGTAGTACAAACGTTTATTGTAAGTGAATATGATAAATATCCGATTCTATTTACTCTCGCATTGTATCTGTTTCGTCAACTGTTTTTCAGACATTCTTTCCACATGCTCAAACCAGCGAAGCATGCCTTATCTCATTTTTACACCATACTTTCTTTTAGACTAACGCTTTCCCTCACGTCATTGTTTCGTAAATAGCATTATAAATTTTCACCGAGTGCTAGCGATAGTATATATCATTCAATTTTATTTGAACTGGCATTATTGAATTCCTACAGGATAAATTGAAATTCCTACTAGGAACTATCGATGCATAAAATGGCTGGAGATTATCAGGCGTGGTATTATTCACAAATATGTGGGCTGTATTCGTACGCGTTTGGTTTTTAATGCTAAACTGTTATAACTGATAGGAGGTCTCGTCGGTCGTATATAAGACTTTATCGGTTCAGATTCTAGGAATATTGGAAATAAATTTCCATTCATATTTGATCGCAAAGGTTCGCAGTGATATGTGATAGTTGCGATTTTGATCTTACTATATATTTTGCGCAAAAAACAGTTCGTTAGACAGTAAGAATAATATCTAGAACGAGGTCTTTTTAATTTATTGTTCAAGCCAATTAATTAAGCAAGCCAATGCCAGGAATTCTAAGTTTTTGAAAAAAGGACAATACACAACTGCCCTTCCTCAGTATAGAATTATATCTGCGTTCCAGCCCTTACTAAGCGTAAAGGCTAGCCAGAGTAAAGCGACCACGGAGGCGATTCGATACAAATGTTTTATAAAGTTATCTTGAAATATTCGGAATCTACCTGATTGAACTGAACGATCAGATAATGCTACAAAGTTATCCATTTTTTTAATATTAAATTATTATATTTAGTAAGAGTCATTAACGAATCAGACATGATAAATGTTTACGCGACGACTTTCATATTATATTATGACTTAAATTTCTTAATTACATTCAGATTTTGCCTTCGCTCCTATGTTTTTCTGAGACATCTTCTAAATCCGATCCCGCTTTACATTGTATTAAGCTTACAATGTTTCCAATAAAACATAACTAAATAATTTTATGCGGTTAGGCGTAAAAGTGACTATAGTTTTTAACGATCCAAACGTAAATGATAAAAAGCAAATGTAATTTTATTCTATATTATAAAATGTACTTTTATATCTCATAATCTGATATAGCGATAATATAAATTCATATATAAGAGTCCATATACAATGATTAATAACTGCAATTTTACTTATTTAATAACATAAATCACTTATTTATTAACATTAATATAATATTAAAAGGATAGTATTTATTTATTGTACAGATGTAAATTTCCTCAGTAACTGTGATATAAAAATGTGTACATGGTCCATTAAATGTAATAACATATCTTTAAATAATTTCTTAATCATATACCAAACTACATTTATCTATATACTTACTACTTAGTAAAATAATTTTTGGACAATCTATAAATACCCATAATAACGTTCTTTAAAACATTTAATAAATAATCATAAATGTTAAAAACTTTAAATGATTTATTCTTACGTAGGTATGTTCTATATTTATAAACCATTTAAAGGACAAGATGTGCAATAATTAATTTATCAATAAATAATTGTAAATTTAAAACACACATTAATCAAATAAATAATTACGGCGACAGACAATTTAACTTTAGTTATAATACAATATCTAAGTGTGTAGTTTTGTTTAATTATTTTTGCAGCGTTATGAGGAGTAAAATAATAAACAATCTGCTTATTGCGATGGTGTAAACAAACCTTTATATTCAGTATTGCGACTGGTAATATTATTACCTAACCAATCTGACCCCTGCCTGCACTGAATAGATCAGACTCTCAACGCGACGCTTTCTGGAATACGAATGTATTTATCTGAGAATATTTACTAAGGTTTTATATCTATAAATCAAACGTTGCTTTTGTGGGATTTCTAATATTTGTATTTAATGTAATATTAAATGCAAAATATTATGACGTTTAGAAACCATAAACTATGAAGTGCAAATGAGTTTAATTTCACATCACAGTTTATGGTCTATTTTTATTTTAATAATAATTGTCAAGAGAAAAAACTGTTCCTCATGACGTCTGAAAACATTAACACCGTATTTTAAATACAATTCAATCATAAAAACACCCCTATTCGCAATAAGTATTTTACCATCGAAAGGGTATGTGGCTTGTGTTAACTTAAAAGATCATATAGTGATTGGATCCAACAGAAAACGGTATTCAGAGTATAATAAAAAAAAAATCTAAGCAGTTTAAAACCAGGGTAATTGTTAGTAAAATAATTGCTACTTCTAATAAAACTCTTTTGTTTTATAATTAACACACATCCCACAATTGACTATATTTTTTTATGGAGCAATTGACCCGCCTCTTATTCCCACCGCTGTCACGTCTGTACGCCAGATTCAACAGTGGCTACCTCGTGATGACACTGAGCTATGAACTCGGAATACCCAGGGAAAAGCTAAGCTGTCTTGGGACCCGGAACAAAATTTAACATAAATATTAGGAGGACTAGGAAAAAATATACTAGTTGCCTTCCTTTCAATGGAGGAGACAGCAAAAGAGAATTGAATTATGGCACATATAACAAACATGTTCGATGATATGTCTATCAATGAAAATTCGATGTGGCGTAAAAACCGATGATAATTATTCCCCTCATCCCCTCACCGACAAATGCTAGATCACGGCGGCAAATAATAATTTAAAAATCAAGCAATAAAATGTTAGATTTTTCTTACCAAAATAACGAAGTTTATGTTTCACGTCTTCTTATTATATAGGACAGACATATTCTTCTTATTATACAAGAAACAATACCTGAAACAAAATTTCAATTACAAAATTAACTATTTAACCATATTTATATTTTAATACAACTTAAACAACTATCCCGAACGTCAGCTACTGCTGAACCATAACGTATATTTGCTTATTTTATGACTTGTTGCTGCTACTTTCCTAATCTCTGTCAAAAAATAAAAATAATATCCTATCACCAGTCTCCTATCCCATTTCACTTTTTCCTACCATAGGCTCGCTAACTATCACATCAGCCTTTTTATGGGGCTAATTCGCGGACCGCGGAAATGCTGTCTTTGTCTACCTTTGGGACGATGGGTATGAGCAATAAGCACATATTTATATTTATATATAAATTTATACTTATAGACTATTCCAGACAATTGAAGAACAAGAGTGAAAATTAAAGTTAAAGTAAAAATCTGCGTTATTTTCTTGGGAAACTGTTGTTCAATTTCCTCTTATTGACTCCCAAACGACGATTCTTCTTGTTTTGCCAGTTCAAATATTAATATATTTAGCCCCATGATGCCCATAAGGTACCCAGTGTCAGAAGTTGGAATTTTGTCTCTCCACGATCTAACCATACGATACAGTATTATTCATTTTTGTATTTATATCAAAATAATGTTTTATTTGGTGTATTAGAATACCGGCTATTATTCGTGAAACTTTGTTGAATAAGGCATTTAAGATACCATTTGTTACTTTGCGTGCCTAGCTGAAAGATGATGATGTCTCCATATGATCAGATAACCGCGCTGTTCACGACTTTTGTACTTCGCAGCAAATGACTTTGTCTTACACGCTATTAAGTCAATATTTCTTTTATTGATTCAGTATTTGTGATCTGATATACTATCTGATCAACTTTAAATATTAATTTATAGTATGTTTCTCAGAATATCGTTCGGTTTCTGATAGTGTACACGCAATGCGTAATCATTACGCCAATTAACGTTGTAAATCCACATGCGACGTGTGAGCAATATCAATCAATATTCTACCTTAATGTTGTTTGAATTAAGGCTACTTTGGTATTTAGGGGAGGCTCTTCGAGAATTCGACAAAAATATTCATTCACGTTTAAGAAGCCTTAATGAATTCAGACAAGAATAATGATATTCTTGTATTCCATATTACAAAAGAGACGAGATATTTATTGCATTTCAGGACACGGTCTTTAATGATAGAATCTCATAGCCAACTTATTATTTATTTATTGTGTTTGTTCGTTCACTATTTTTCACTTTAAATAATTTAATACACAGTGGTTACTGACTGTCGCTTATATAAATATAATAATTACGAAATAATGCTTTTCTCAAGGTTGAGTGTGCATGAATTACGCAAAATATATAATAATAAATGAATATTTTCATGAAAATAGAATTGTTATCGATGATAATATGAACTAATATTATATTGGAATATAATTTTATTGTTGTAATTATATCATCATAATTACAACAATATATATGCACAGAGATCCGAGCACCAAACATCACGCATTATAGTTGGTTTCGGTGATAATATCTTCCACAATCGTCCATGGATATTTATGAATATATGCTTTATAAGGTAACTCGAATAGCAGCATATTATATCTATGTCAAGTAGTACAAGAGTATTTTATTGAAAAGGTATTATGAATAAATATTTCATTTCACCATAAAAATTAACACAAATTTTAAGTAAGTTTTTTTTATAATATAATGTGAGACGTTTATGATATCTTAGCTCTATATTCTATTAGTGATAGTACAAAACTACGTTACTGAAAATTTACAAGACAAAAACAAATTAAGTTATAGACATGATAAAAACGTTATAAAGTAATTATATCCGGAACTGTACTAAAGGGATCAAGTCAATTATAATGTGTTATAGCAATGCATTTATGGAAACTTTTTATGTCTAGTACTAACTAGAGATAATCTTTCTACCATATCCGTTCAACAATTATATCAATGGATACAATTGTGAGCAAAAGTGGCAATAAAACAAATGGCTTGCAAATAATTTGATTGCCATTATCGTGTTTCAATTCTCGACGGTATTCATCTGATAAATACATTTGTATTTATTTCGGTATATACATAATATTTGTTTGATATATATTGGTGACGTGTTTAACACCTGTCACTTCGAGGAACTTAATATCCTCGTCTAGGCGTGGGTATTTCTAGTACAAACTGACGCTACTGATGTGTACTAGTTCCAACTCTGTCAACCCTTCACAACCTTGATAAAGAGCGTGATGATATTTATTTTTATTACCCATGTCAAAAGCAAATATATCGTTTACTTTTAACTTAGATCAATTCGTGCAATTATTTACTATTGACTTAGATCAATTCCTCCTTTTAAAAAAATAGAAGCTGTGCACGCTACGCATATATTCCGTACCACAATTGCATATCTTGGACACTATAGTGTAACAAACTTATGCCGTATTTATAGTGATCAAATTAAAACAATTGTCGGATCTAAGTCAGATTTACGATTTATATTAATTCGTCTTTCAAATACCTTTAATCTTCCTAAATTAATTAAAAAGACATTGATTAATTATTAATCTACCATCACGCAGGTCACTTTTGTGGTAAGCAGAGAAAATCGAGCGCCAAACACAATAGACCAGTTTCGCTTCCTCAAGTTTCGTAACTCATATCAATCACTCGCCGGTTTCGGATACTCTTAACTCCGTCTGCTTCCAAGGAGCAACCAATTTAGTCGATATAAGTCATGGTGGTATCCTGTGGTACTGACTTCCATCTTCTTTAGCATTGCCTCCTGTCAACGTTGTTGCAACGTTTTCGTCATTTATTTCTCCGGGATTCTTTCCACGTGCCCAAACCAGCGAACCATGTCTTATCTTCCGTAAGCTGCACTAATCCAAACTAATAAATTAAATTGAAGTGTCTGTCTACGACATCAAAATAACTAGATTTTTTTTAGTGCAGTGTATTATTTTTACGATACTAACACCTATACAAACATTTTTAAAATTTGTCTGTCATTTTGTCTGGAACGGCACGACTGATTTTGATGGAACTTACACTGAAGAGTAGTATATAGGGTAGGGTAGCTGTATTTAATTTTGAAAATACTCAGAGTTTTACACAAAAATCAATAAACACCAAAAAAGTCGCAGGTGCAACGCAACTAATTAATTATAAATTACGAAAATAATTTATAATTTGCAGTATAAAAATACTTCATAATGTATAAGCGAGAGATGATCTAAGCATGAACACATTGTATTGGCTGTACCCGACAGTACTGCAGGTTGTATCTAATTAATTTCTAATGCGGTAACAGCGGGGAATCCGCTATCCTCTCTTTAGCTATTATCGTGGAATGCAATATCGGGATTAATGACATCTCCTCCCCCTATATTAGGCCCGTGCAATTTACACAATCGAAATAAAGTATTAAAAGATGCCATGTTTATTTTTAATGTAGACATACAGATAGAATGTCGAGAAAGGGAAACGAGTGTGTTTGAATAGTGACATCTCTGTTCCCTCTGCTTACCCCGCAAGTGCCGTGATGTTATAATGATAATAATAATGATTTAGAGTAATATAATAAAAATAATAAATAATGTAATGTGCTAATAATGTAATGCGGATTTTCTGTAAAAAATTCACTACCAAGGATTTAAATATGTTATTTATATTTATGTTATGTATCCCAATATTGCAATAGGTTTACCACCTGTCATATCATAGAATTTAATATCAACAGCTGGTCGTGTGTATTACTAGTACACACTAGCTTCAATGGTTTGTAGTAATTTCACTTCTGCTTAGCTCTTTGGGGATAATGGTCGTTACTAATTTATTTTTTTATTTTTAAACAGATGCCAAATATACAGGACATCTGATAGTAAGGAATTGTCACCACCCACCGCCACACCAGAGGGAATACGGATTTGTGAATGGTAGACAAGTAACGAGCCTTTTAAGAATCGGATTTTCTTAAAGATTCCTTAATCTTTTCGTTATGGAAATAACACAGTTGACAAGTTTCTACAGTGGAATTGTGCAAGATAAAAAATACCGATTTAATTGCAAGACGATGGGTAAAAAGACCTGGGTACACTCTCCAAAGTATATACGAGAGAAGACGATAATTAACATCTCATTTGGTTGGATTGATTCATACATGATTTTGGGGTTCGCCACTTAACACAATAATGGTATGTAATGTCTTTGACTAAACCTTTACTAAATTTGGTTGTAAAACTTAGACACTTTTATTTACCCGTTGAAAGCAAAAAATATAAAAACAATAAATTTTAAGCTTTGATTTCTAAGCTCTTTTCTATATGGTAGGTATCATTATATCCTATCCTAAGCCACTTTTTTTTACCTTATCCCTTAGTCTATCCCTTCTATTTAAATTTATAAACTAAGGCCAATTAAACCCCAAAGTCTATCTATGTTTTTGGATGTGATTGTGATGTTTGGCGCTCGGTTCTCTTTGCCCCGCAAGCGACCGGACGTGATGATATAGTAATAATAATAATATAGTAACCAGTAAACTATTAATGTTAATTACTTTTAAACCTTAATTTGACCTGTCAATGTGCCGAACCTTGTAAATGTGATTGAACTCTTCACAAAAGTATCTGAGGCAGTGTGGATATAAATGCCGAGGTGGATTTGGAGTCAATTGTGATGGTATATAATAGAACCTGCTTCCAAGAAACGATTACGTGAATTAAGAAAATTATAGACTGAAACCTTAACGTAATGTAACTTAAAAAATACACCACATGCAACGTATATTAGTATTTAACCAGCGGTGAATAAGAGGTTGATGTTATTCCATACATTTTTACATCTATATTGACGAATTTTCAAATTAACGCGTTATACTTTAAAGATATTAACGGGACTAAACGCGTAAATATTGCACTTTTTTGTGGAAAACTCAACGCTTTGATCATGTTTAGGTCACGAGCGAACTCAATCTTAGTGCCGTTGATATCTTTAAAATATATAACGAAGTTGCTCTATTTTTATCGCATCTGTTTAAGTTATGTGGTCATCAAATCTGCAGTCCAGTAGTTAGTTGCGTGGCCTACAAAGCAGAGTGTCCGAGTTTCGATTCCCGAGAGGAGTACTACATTTATTTTCAAACATTGTCAATTTTTTTGTAATTGCCCGGGATTGGTTTATGCCCGATTTTGGTAAGAGGTTTCACTTATTGCAATAATGAGGATAACATTGCTAGATGTAGATATGCTGAGCAGTAACTAAGACAACCCCTTTGAGGAAAATAGCGTGGTTATATGTACGAGTATGTAAATTAATAATTAAATTTAATATAACATGAAAATTATATCGACTCATAAAACGCGAAGTTTAGTATTACAACATTTTATGGGTGGTCAGATTAATGAATTTAAGATCAAGCGATGCAGGTAATTGTTTT
>DVZW01000238.1:0-11666 GCA_018237805.1 Mesosemia grandis
GAATAAATATCCTGTATAATGTAACTAAAATAAGAAGACGTAATTGACTATCGAACGGTGTCATCTATATATATATATATATATATATATATATATATATATATATATATATATTGTTTAATACAATCCACTTGGTTCTATTTTGATTTATTCCATCCTTCTTGATTCCTTAGCCTTGTCAAATCTATTGACTAGGTATAAACTTGACATGCAAATAAATCATATACTTGTCATAATTTAATTGTTAATTAAAGTTATTAATTTTCAACAGAGCTTTATATTATATCTATAATATTTTTTTTATTCAAGGTAAGACAGATTTATTGACAAGTGTATTTTTTTACATAACAATTGAATTTGCCCTTGAGTCGACTATGAAAACTATAAATCATATAAAAGTATATTACACGCACGTGAAAACGTTTTGTTTCTGTTTATGCCTACCTTTATAGGAATAATAGGAATAATAGAACCCCGCAAGGGACCTTGCGTGATGATATAATAATAAAACTAATGTAAGTAATTCATCACTTCCATCAGTTTATGCTGTGAGAAATTCACTAGTATGATTGTGGAGAATGTATAGCTGTGAAATGCTATCAAAATCCATAAAAATATTCCCCTTATATAAAAAAAAGGAAATACTTCGTCAGTCCAAACGCAATACTTGGGGTCTGATATGATAGGTCTATTCTGTAATAAATATCATCATGCCTTATATGTTATTCACTGATATGGAGATCATGTGAAGTTCCTTTAACAACACGTCCAGTGTGTAAATTTAAGTCTTTCCTTGCATTAAGCGTTCGCCCAGTGTGAAGACCAGTTCTAACTAAAATAAGGAGGAGGTAAGAAATTCGTTGGATTTTTTAATAAATTTGTAGTATGTCGTTTAATAAAGGAAATGTGATCTGATGGATAAAATAAGATAAAAATAACGTGTCTCTTTAGTCACATTTCTATCTATCTATGACGGACATCTCTATGAGATCTATCTATCTATGAGGTCTATGAAGAAATTATATAAAAACAAGTTTTTAAATTTGGATAAACATGGGTCTTACAAATGGACAAATAACTAAATAACCGTTTTTAAGTGTAGCTCATATTTAATCATAACGATACCTACATGTTCTAGACCCGTCTCTAGATACACTAACGACAATCGAGCAATGTTTATGTTATTGGTTCTTCTCGACCCGTACAAGACATTATACAACTCCGCTGACAATTGACAAGAACTGAATTTTTGCTCCTTTTTCATAGCTTTGTATTTCGTTTTTCATTTTAGATTTAAGTGTGGTTGTAGACTAATGGTACAGAAATGTTCGGATACTTGAGCGAAAATTTAAACAGGGTAATTGAAGTGATAACTTCTTATGGGAGGGTAAATCGCTTTGTTACATAACGTTTATTGACTATCAGGTGGGCTGATCTTTCAACTCCTCCTATATGGTATATACCGAATATGTACACTTATATTTTTTTTATTGAAATATCTTGTTAACATTTTTATATTTTACTGTGGGTTTGATCCCGCGACACTTTAATAGACCCGCTTCCTCAGATTCAATTGCATAGCACTATTTAGTAATGATAGATGGCGCTGAAATAAATAACTAGAGAAACAATTTCAATATCACTTGGTCGGGCTCGCCGAAACTCACACGTTTTTTTTATAAATATGTTTCAACTATAATTGATTGAATCAGGCGTTACTTTGCGGAAATACATTGTTCAAAGACAAAACCAAATTATTTTGCGACAATTCCTCACAACACACTCTATGTGCGTTTCACGTACGACGCCGAGGCAACCCCAGGAGTAGACTGTATGCCACGAAAGCAAAGCAACATGAAAGCAAATTTTGTACTACCAATAGCATTCGTGCAATCACGTGTTCTATGCACATGATTGCACAAATGCTAGGCCATTTATAATAACAATAAAAATATATTTGTTTTGCTGGCGGGATTACGTCTGCTGAGTTTAGCTAGTTTATAATAATCCTACGTTTTTACGCTTGCCAAGCCTCTGCAAGCTTTACACAACAATCGCTTGTCACAAGTGCCCGACAAATAATAACTATATCGGCGGCAACCTTGTCCAATCCAAGCCATACACCCTATTTACATAAGGTGACTTAATTGCTTTTTGCTTCAGGAGCTACTGGATAAATAAGCTGCTTTCACTAGTATAAAATACATGGATAGTTATTATCCAGTTCTATTCAACGAGGAGACAAATCCTCAGCAAGTAAATCATTATATATTCTTACTGAATTTCAAATATTCTTCATTATAGCATGTCAATTACGGCTAAGCTTCTTATAATTTTGGGCGCCTCCAGCAAAGGTCCGAAGCTTAACATAATAACAAATATAATTGTTTTGAAATTGAGTTTTGAATCTCCCTCGTTATTATGATCGTAGCGTTATTTATTCAGTACCGTGTTATTGTGACACCGCCAAAGTAGCAAGCATTATGATTATGTCTGTGGAATTATATTTTGGATCATGTGAATTTTAAAATAAATGTATGGTTAAATTATCAGTGAGTATTTTGCATTTTTTTATACTTTATTATAAGTGCAAGAAAAATAATATTGTGTTTGTATTATTTTTCTTGCAAGAAGGAGCAGAAAAGCAAGAGTGGGCTTATTCTTAATAATAAAAAAAATTCCCATCCTATATAATCTTGTTTTAAAAAAATGGTTCATTAATCATCGTTGTTTCTCGTTTTGTCTTTGTTGTTGTTAATACGTATCATGAACATTCGAATGTATTATATTAGTGTATTGTTATTATTAGCCTATCTCTTTCCATTGTAGTGGGTACATAAGCCTTCTCTCTCTTACACTAACTATCCGTATTCTGTGTTATCCTAGTCTAAGTATGAGCGGCTGCTCTTATGATGTCGAGATGTAAAGAATATAGATGGTAGAGTTATTTATCCTACCGCAACAATGCAGTGCTCGCCATTGTCGTATTCCGGTTTAGAGAGTAAAGTAGCCGGTACAATGGTACCGAAATTACGCAAGAATATTATCATCCCAGACTCAAGGCAAAGCACCATTGATCATCTTTGGTGATATTTATCTTTTAGCATCAGGAGATAAATGTGCTATTTTCCTAATTATATAAAAAATAGTTATAACATGTTCCGTTGTGCATCGATAGGTATCGTAAACCTCAAAATTGTCGCCGTGTAGTGCGGAGTAGAGTTGCCATCACCTATCGTTCATTTGTGGGTAGGTGATCGGCTAGGGATTATTACCCAGACTTTCCGAGTATGTTTATACCTGCTACTTACTAACTACTATCTCAAACTCAGTTTCGAGAATACAGTTCTTTGCATTTGTCAGCAATGCTGTGTTAATTTTAGCCTGCCTTAATGTGTTCCATTCCACTTACAAAGGACCCTTTTTGCCTGATATTATTATTAGAATTCAAATATCGACGTCGATGTTCGTCCTCCTTTATATCAATTACATGAACAGTGGCAAAGTGGTCTCTATGTATATAATAATAATACGAAATAGGTATTGATTTTTGTAGGGATATACTGGTCCTTTTTAGTTTTAAGTCAGCACATTGCCCTGTGTTGGTCCGGGCTTCGTGTGTAGAATAGGCCAACTGCCCTCTCGCCAGGCAGTTCGTAAAAGGCGAGCGAAGGTTTTTCAAGT
This sequence comes from Mesosemia grandis, assembly GCA_018237805.1. NCBI lineage: Eukaryota > Metazoa > Arthropoda > Insecta > Lepidoptera > Riodinidae > Mesosemia > Mesosemia grandis. The sequence continues at coordinate 3,685 of DVZW01000238.1, forward strand.
CACTCACATCGTGACTACTAGGTGGTAGAGTTCTGTGATGACTCGCTCGGATTGGACCGCCTTACTTATTCCTGTCGCAATAATGCCAGAGTAGAGTAACATCTTTGGTGTATTTAGGTGACGGTTATCTCTTACCATCAGCTTGTTTGCTTTCCTAGTAGTATAAGAAAAAATATTACGAGATCAATCAGTGTTCTCACGTCTAACAGTTTTCTGACCTGATTAGTAATACGAATGAGCATAAAGTACAATTCCATATTATTTCTTCTTCGAAATTTCTGGGAACAGGATTCCAACACGGGACTGACTGATTACTAGCTTTCGCCCTCGACTACGCCCGCATGAAAAACACAAACAAGACTATCCCACGGGAACGGTAAATTTCTCCGGAATAAAAAGTAATCTATATGTTATTCCAAACTGTAGTCTATCTGTACACCAAATTTCATCCAGATCCATCCTGTAGTTTTAGTGTGAATGAGCAATAAATAAACAAACAAACAAATTTCCAAACTTTCACATTTATAATGGTTGTAAGATCAGCCAATTGCTTTCATCTATTGAAGGCATCATCAGGGCTAATAAATTAATAAACATGAAATAGTACAAGTGATTTAATAAGAATGCCATAATCATTATATTTTGCAATTGTATGTCACTTCGTTTGTATAGCGTTATCATTTTCAGTCTAAGATGCATGAGGTCCTGTGTTCAAATACCAGGTGGAGCGAAAAATGGTATAATGAGTTTTATCATATTGACAACGTAAAATATATAACTGATATGTTGGTAACAATTATTTAATTTATATCTTGTAGGCTAATAGAGATGCTCTCGATGGTTACTTGCTTTACCTGGAGGGTATAGTTTTAAAGAAGTTAGATTTGCGGAGCCAAGCCGTAACGGCATTGCAAGCTGCAGTTGTTGCTGCACCAACTCTATGGGCTGCATGGCTGGAACTTGCTGGACTTGCTAATGAATATGAAGCTTTGGACTCACTTCAACTACCAAAACACTGGATGATGTATTTCTTTGCTGCCCATGCTTTTGTAGAATTAAAACTGTCAGATCAAGCCCTTGAAGCTTATATGGTTTTAGCCTCTGCTGGATTTAGCAAGAGCACATATATCACAGCTCAAATGGCAATAGCACACCACGATAGGCGAGGTATAATTTATTTATTTATTTATGAGTTAATGTATCTAAATGTAACTTTTTGAATGCTACGTTTAACAGCTACGTTTTATTAGTTATGTAGTCTAAAAAAGTTGTTTGAGTCCATGATTGTCACTGATTTTTAATATTACTAGATTAATGTGACACAAGAAGTTAGAGTTGACATTAAGATGCTGTTTGGCCCGCTAACAATTAATCAACATCCACGATACCAATAAATCAATGATCATAAATTGAAAATTTTGTTTTTCTTTATCATTCGCATGCACTTGCATGTATAGGTTTCGATTTACATTTTATTACTTATACCGATTTTTCGAACCAGTGACATAGGTCGTCGCTTTGCCTTGACCATAACCCCTGTAGCTGGGTAGCACTATAGCCATCAGCAATAATGAGAGAATCATGAGTATCTTGGTTTATAATAATGATAAGATAGAATCACACACTGTTGGTATAAAATCATGCATTGGCATACTCTGTAAACTGTTGAATATAAAATGTCATATAACGGGGTGTACAATTTTAAACTACTAATATTTTAATTAGATGTTAGTTTTATTACATAGATAAACTAAAAGTTTTCTCATTTTTTTCAGATGTAGATTCTGCTTTAGGTTTGTTCCGTGACCTACAGCAACATGATCCATATAGATTAGACAATTGGGATGTGTATTCTCATCTCTTATACTTAAAAGAAAAAAGAATGGAGCTTGCAAATCTGGCACAAAAAGCCATTTCAATAGACAAATATAGAGTTGAAACTTGCTGCGTTATAGGTATACTGCTATTTTTATAACATACTCTGGTATAGTAATTTTAATGAAGGGTGGTACAAAGTTAATCTTTATAATTTACTAGTGGCCCGCCCCGGCTTTGCCCGTGATACATAATAAATATTTTATAGCATATAGTCTTCCGCAATAAATGAACTATCTGAAAAAAAAAGCTGGAATGAATGAAAGGTAAAAGGTGAGACCCCTGTGACCATAGTTTAGATGAGTTCAGGTTGGTCTATAATATAAATACTAAAAACTTAAACCATATCCAACATTTTAACCTCGAACAGTTTGATAAAATGGTATAATAGTGGTGTTAGGTCCAATACCTTAGTGGTAGTTTGGTATTTGAATCAGATTTTAGACTACAGATTTGTAGACTTAATTGTGATCCTAAGATACAATTATATAGTAATAAACGCTATATACAATAATACTGCTGTGCTCAGGTTTTCCCTTCCATAATTCACTAAAGGATCGGCCAATACTACATTTGACAAGCCGAGTGAATATTGGCTCAGCAAAGCTCTGTCATCTCAAGTGATCTCCTGTCAGCTTTGAAGTTTTGCTCAGATTAACAACTATAGCCAATATTTGTCCGTAAGACTCGACAAGGACAGACAATCAAGATTGTCTGTCCTCGTCGAGACTGGCAAAACACGTAAATGGTCAGTTGAAATACCAACTATCATATTATATGCTGCTTGCTCTGTACAGGCGTACTAATCAATATAATCATTTAATAAAGCGCTGATCTGATTGGATCTTTCGGAGATCGGATTATGGGTTTACGATCCAATCTATTTTCGGTCTGTATGATTTTATTTGGCGGTCAATCAAAGTACGATCAGGAACTTCAGATCGTTTATGTTGCAGGTGTAAACAAAAGGTCCTCACTTTACATTGATCCGATTTTAGATCGAACTTTTGAAAGTTATCGGCTCGAGACGTTACAGATCATAGTGATCCGCTAAACCGGATCGAACTAAAAAAAACACATCCCAATAATCACTTGACAATACATATAATAGTATGAGTGTTTGTTTGGAAGAGTAAGTCTCAATATTTATATAACCATTAAACATGCTGATTATATTAATTGTTAACCCAAAATTATTAGTGGCAATCGTGCATTTAAAATTTAAGTTGATTTAGGACAAGCGAACAAACATAGCTTAAATCAATAATGGAACAAGCAATGGGGTTGATTCCGTTGTCCCCGACTTGACTAAACTAAACCAAAATTGGGTTTGGTCCTGTCAAAACATCAAGGATGTATAACGGATTTGGCGTCTTGAGAGGACTAAAGCTACTTTTGTTTTAATTTAGTCTAGTCGGAGGCAGCAAAATCGACCCCATTATCTGTTATACTTAACAGATTCTCATAATTGCTGTTTCTATTTCCAGGTAATTACTACAGTTTAAGGTTTGAACATCAAAAGGCAGTCATATATTTTCAGAGAGCAGTGGATCTAGACCCTCAATATTTAACAGCTTGGATCCTGATGGGGCATGAATTTATTGAGCTTCAAAACTCTAATGCAGCAATACAGTGTTACAGACAAGCTATAGGTAATTAATTATACTATCGACCGGCTAGAGATGGAAATTTGACTATAATTCTTTTAAACTTTAAGTTCGGTCATAACACCACAGAATAACAATAAACAAGTATATATTTGTGTACATGTGTGCGTGTGTGTAATTTTTTTTTAATATATTTAAGCATTAATATAAAAAAAACATTAGCAATCTGCACTTCTCCCTGTAAACTTTGACTGTGCCACATTTCTAAGGCCCCCATCTGCGTAATTTTTGTAATAAGGGGTTATTTTTATTCAACCAGCAAAGAAAACAAGCAAATGGATCTGCTGATGGTAAGAGAATATCGTCGCCTATATACACCAAACTCTCCACACCGGAACACTACAATGGCATGTATTGCGGCAGGAATTAGTAAGGCGGTGGTACCAACCTGGGCGAGTCATCGCAGAACTCTACCACCTAGTAGTCACGACGTTAGCGACTTGAAAAACCTTCGCTCGCTTTTAACGTGCTGCCTGGTGGAAAGGCAGTTGGCCTATTCTACACACGAAGCCCGGACCAACACGGGGACAAAATTATTGATTCACATATTAATATCTAGATTAATAATATAATCTTTCAACTCAGCATACATTTTTTCATTCGTTGGTTCTATCACCTGTTTGGTATCTTTGTGTTTGGGAATTATATATTTCAACAATAAGTACATATTATATATAATGTATATTAAAGAAATTAAAAATAATCATCATTAACTCTGAAGAGATAGACGGAGGTGAATTTAATTAAGTATATTTATGTGCCCCCAGTACACCCACAATTACAAATAGGTGGCAAGTCTGTCGCTATATTGGGCACCTATCTAATAAAGAAAATAGAAATACATTTATAAATGCTTAAATAAATTTTAAACACACATTCCTAGAAATACAGGCAAATGCTTCCTCCATCGGGAATCGAACTAGAGCCTCGTCGATTGGCGCAGTTAGGCGTATACGCTAACTATCCGACCATAATGTTACTTAGCAATGTAATGTGTTTCAGATGTAAATAGGAATGATTACAGAGCTTGGAATGGTCTTGGGCAAGCTTATGAAATTCTAGGGCTAAATGGATACTGTATATACTACTATTCGAGAGCTGCACAACTAAAGCCAGACGATTCTAGAATGTTGGTCTCACTCGGAGAAGCCTATGAGAAGATGGACAAGATACCTAATGCGTTGAAATGCTATTACAAGGCACACAGTACAGGGGATATTGAAGGCATGGCGTTGTTTAAATTGGCCAAGTATGTATTTTTTGGGTTTGTCACATAAAATTATAATTACTAGTGGTCGCCTCATGGTCAAAATTCGACCATAATTAATTTTAATTTTAAGGTTGAACATTATATTGTCAAAGACTGCACCTTTATAACTGCGTATATATGTGTTTGTCAAACCCATGCTATGTGTGTATAATGTTTTTTTTGTATAGGAGACAAACAATTAGACGAGTCCGCTGATGTTAAGAGGAAACCGTCCCCTATAGACACCAAAGATGTTAATGGAGTGTTTCCAACTTTGACTGGGATATTTAGTCTTTTGCTTAAGTGTACCGCCTACTTTGCCCTTCAAAACGGAACACGCCAATAATATGCACGGAAGTCATAGCGAATGGGTAAGGCCGTGGTACCAATTGTGGCTGTGGAGTCCTTGCAGAACTCTACCACCTAGTCAAGATAACGGTGATTTATTTAACCTAAAAAAATCTAAAAGCATTCTTGACTAATGTTCAATACCATTGATGAAATAGGAAACACACAAGTAAATAAAACTTTAATAATTTATTGTTAATAAACACATTTTAAACCATTATTTACATATTGTATTGTTAATTATTTATTTATTAATAAACGATTAATTCTGAGTTTAAAAATGAGGTTGCTAATCATTAGAACGGGGTTAGACTTAGGTTAGAGGGTAGAACCTCAAACTTAAAAGGGGAAGAAATGAGTCGTTGATTCCAACTCTACGTCTTTTTACGTATATCTACGCATTTCACGCCTAGCAATAATAGCTTTTACGTAGACCTACGTATTTTACGTCTTAAATATTTGGCCAAAGTACTGTTCAACATGTGAGCGATGTTAAAAAAAATCGAACAGCAAATATGGACTATAAGTCCAGATCATCAGTATTGGTTTTTTGTACACCATTGGGTTCCACAGATAATAAAGTGTAAAAAATAATTTATGCTTACAGATATTTTAAAATCTGTCATACAAAAAACACTTTTTTTATATTGGGTTACTGTTTACAGCAATTATCTGTTTCATTCGCAGATCTTGATTCTAACGCGACTGTAGAAATTCATAAAAATTTAAGTTGCAAATTGTAGTATTTTTTATTACAATCGCCGAACTGGTTAATAATTAAATACAATTAAAACTTTAAGGAATAAATATACATTTAAATAATAAACACCAAATAAAATGACATTGATACATTATTGAAGTCCACTCGTAGTTCACTTTTTCGACTTCCAAATTCGAAACCTGTCTATTGTTACATAAAGTGATAGGCAGAGACCAGGAATTCACCTCAAACGCTGACCTAACGCCTCGTCGCCGTCGTTAGCGTTAGCATTCCAACGAGAGAGAAGAATATTCTTATCCATTTAAAGCCCGTGCTCTAATGGTAAAGGAACTGGGTGTTTGTCGCAGGCTGTATGAGAAGTCGAACATGCCGAACAGCGCGGCGGCTGCATATACTGCGGCGTGCCAAGAGCCTGCCAACGCCGGTAGTCGAGAGCTGCCCGCAGCGCAGCGGTACTTGGCACAGTACTACCTGCGCTTCTCGCTGCTCGACCACGCTGCGCACTACGCCTACAAGTGCCTGGAGTACGACACGGTCAGTCCTACTGATATTATTATTATATATGCCAGTTCCCTTGCAAGGTAAGCAGTGAGTGTTCCGAGTAATTATTTCTTAGTCCGCTTCGTTGGTAGAGCGTTTAGCATACACGGCCAATCGTCGAGGTTCGGGTTCATTTCCCGACGGAGCAGGCACTTATTTGATGAACATAGGTGTTTGTTTTTCTTAGTAGGGGTTTTTTTTTAATTTTAATTAGATATTTATGTATCTATTTCTATGTTTTAGTATTTAGTATTGTTAAGTAACAATAGGAGTTAGATCAGTAAGTGTAATTTGTCCAAAATATTTATATTAATTGATATAGTTCCTGCTGCGGAATTTCGCCATTAGACATCGCGACACTTTATAAAATTCCATCCATTTCACTGCGACGCGTGTAAACACAAATTGTCAGAGGGAGTATTTCCGAACAGATAAAACTTTTCTTCTAGAAGATTCTATTCGTTCCTCGCCTCTAGTGTAACGGTTGTGCAAGGGGGATGGCGATCACTTACAATGAGGTGAGCCTCTTGTTTGTTTGCATCTTCATCCCTAAAGAACTCACAATTAAACTCCTGTTTCACTTCTCCAAAATTTATCACTTAATAAAATTCACAATTAAAATTGTTTTAATTTTTGCCACAGACAAAAGAAGCCGGGAAAAACATTTTGAAGACAATATCTGAAAAACGCTTGGCTTCGTCATCTACGCAACCTGCGAATTTGCCAGAAGATTTGGCAGAGGTGATTAAGAATATTTCCACATCTGTGACGCAAGACACCTCCAAAACGCCATTCCCCAGTCCAAATGTTACCCCAGACAACTTTTCTACCCCCATGTATACTAGAAAAAATAATAAATACAAAATATAGTCGTTCTAATGATTTGTTTTATTGAAAATTTACTTTGTATCCTTGGTTTAGCGGGGTTGTCTTCCTCCTTTTTCCCCGAGTTCATAGCTCAGTGTCACGTTGTTGCAACTGTTGTTCTGACATCCAGAAGTTAGTGGTGGAAACCAGAGGATTCCCCATAAAGATACTTATGAGCTTATTTTGCGTTTCAAAACAAATACTTCTAAAACCTACTATCTTCGTAAATACATAAGTAGGCAAGACTTTACTTAAAAATATTGCGTATCTACTTTTTTATCATAAAAATTACCACGTGAATTAGGCCAATTTGGAACAGTAAAGTATTACGTATAAATGGCAGTTAGTTTATTACTGATAAACAGAAGCCCTAACAATATAATGTTTCGGAAATTATGATTACATCATATTAGGATCTGAGGCGCAAAAAAATTAAAGAGATTGTTTATTGGCCTCTCATTTCGACATTTTATTTTCAGCTACTGCGGTCCGGCCACAGAGAATGCGTTCCTGACAGGTGATCAAATGTGCGATGTGACTAAGTAGTGGTCAACAATTTAACTGTATTGCAGTGGTATCAATACGGACGACTCTACCAGTAGTCACGATTTTAACGTTAATTAAAAAAACTATATTTTCTGTTACTCATACTGAGCTGTCATAAGGTAGACTGGTAAGACATAGTGCAGGAACGCAGTCTTTGGTGTAGACCTGT
>DVZW01000239.1:0-11660 GCA_018237805.1 Mesosemia grandis
ACGTGTGTCTGATCTTCCCTCTCTTTCTTATTTGTTGGACACTCGCACTTAGTTTTAGTGTTAGAATATTACATAGTTTCTTTGATACAAGTCGACCTTTTAAAAGAGTGTTAAAAAATAATATTCCGAGTGTGTTAAGTTTGGCGATCGGTTCTCAACAAACCCAGCAAAGGATTGGACGCTGATAATATGAAAATCGTAATAAATATATTTGTAATTTTTCCTAAATTAAAGTCCAATTAGACATGTTTATTACATACGATGAAAAAATAGAGGGACTGCCTGATAACAGCGAAGATTGAATATGAAATAGGTGAATTGTGATGCTTGGAGCTTGATTTTCCCTGATTACTCGGTTACTTGACGTCATAATACAATAATAAAAACTAATGAGATATGATTTATGCTAGAGAAGTTATCTTTCACCGTAAATGGATTGTAAGAAGTATGTTCCGTTTAATCGTGTCTGCAGTTATTCTACATCCGATCATATGAAGTCAAGTCCCGCGTGAGCTCGTTAGAATAAACTGCGCTATAGCATAGAAATGTTCTATTAGGAGGAAAATATGCAACCGGTTTGAACAATGAGCTATTCAGTGTTACCGATAGCTTACACAGCTGCGGACGGAGACGCAGACGACAGCCATTACGATTCAATTAATTTGAACCTATCGCGTGATGCAATAACAATGAATCATGACGATATTTAGTTATTCCGCCAACGCAACGGAATAATCAGTCCGCGATAAAAATAATTTTATATTGACGCTTTTATCTTTAACAAACACATTCCTAGATATATACTTTGGGATAATATTACATGAGATAATAAACGCATGTGTTATATAGACATATCATAGTCGCTACGTATACATATTTAAGTATATGGATTGGTAAAATTAATAACTTGATATTATATTATATTATATTATATTAAATTAATTAATATCATCTCACCCATCACTTCCGGCGGGTAGGCAGAGGTGCAACTACAGTCTCTCCAAGATAAGAAAAAGTGACGTCATCGTTCCTGAACACCTCTTTTAAAAACCAACCAATCGAACGAAACGTTTGCTACAAAACAATGGTTTCGTTATTGGTAGGTTTTTAAAATGACGTAATCGAGAACTATGACGTCACATTTATCTTATCTTGGACAGATAAATGGTACTCCCAAATAACTGGAAAAACTCGTTATTAATAAAGTGGCTTGACTCGGGGATTAATCCAGTATGAGTCTATCGACCGATATTAACAATCAATCCAGTCCTAAATAGCAGACAGATTTAGATTAACCTACAGATCGATGTGATTCGGGGAACGATTTCAATCTTGGATTGCGGATATGTAATTAATTTCGGCCGTATAACGATACGGCAATATGGTTTAATTTAGTTTAAAATACGTACGTGAAACACGCCATATGTAGAAATTTCATCATTCTGTCACACACTGGGGGACTGTTCCAACAACCAAGATCGAATGTCAAAAACTGCACGACGTAATAAATTGTTGTCTCGTGGAGAGTAAACATTGGCGTTCGGTCGCATTCGTGCATAATTGATGAGGGTTCGTAGCGAATGGGTGGATTCCAGGCGGTCACGACTAGCTCGAACTGCGCGCCTCCGGCGGCTATTTGTTGAGCCTACTTGTTTTAAAACATATTTTATTTCGTTTCAAATGAAGTTTAGGCAATGGGTAAAATTTCCTTAATGACAGCCATGTAGCTTACAGTCGATATATGAACGCCCTAAAAAATTATGTTTCTCTAATCATTACTATGTCCCTTGCGAAAATTACCGGAACCGAGAACACATGCATGCAACCTATATCAAAATGTCATACAACAAGAATTCTATTTAAAAAATACAGGAATTTTAATTTTGATAGCCAGACAAAGAAAACCAAATTTGAATTTTCAAACTGACACGTTCCATACTTAAATAATCTATAAGTAAATGCAATAACAACGAATAATTACGAATAATTTCATTCATTCAGTCCCATTAATATCTTTAAAGAAAACCAAAGTCAGTGTTTTAATAAAAACATAATGGTTTTACACGTAATAAATATTTTGAATCGGGACATTCATATAAACATAACAGTTTTTCCCTGTGTTAGCCTGGGTTTCTTGTATAAGTATTAGTCAACTGCTTTCCTGCTGGGCGACTAATAAATGGAGAAGGTTCAACGAGTCATCATCATACTGACTATATAATGGTAGTATTCTAAGAAGACAATCGGATTGTTCACACCGCACACATATTCCTTACGTCTAAAGTGCTAGTCACTGTTATGTTTCGGTTTGGGGAGTAAAATAGCCAAACTTACATAAGAGACAACATCCCAGCCTCAAGATTGAGACCCTACCTTACCACCAGGCGATCCGTACGCGTATTTACCTAGTAGTACGTATAAAAAGGCCTACGTAGAAGGCGTAACACGACTCATTTGTGTTCCTTCCGTCACACGTCGTTACTCGCACGTAACGATTACTTTGCAAAATTCGCTGGCAACGTGGCACGCAACATGCAATTAATATTGAATGATTATAATTAATTTCTTCCATTGCCAGCTGAGTAAATAGAGCACAAAACGGCATAATACATAATAAATTTTGTGGTACAATACAAGACCGACTCTCACGCACATCCATTGTGTCGTGCCATTGTAATCAAAAGTATTTTCTCTTAAGAATACACGCTTCATCGTTAATAATGACAATTCACAACAATTAGGAGATAATATTGTTATAATGCTTTTAGAATTGAATTTCAAAATAATTATTTTAAATCAGGTGATAGGTGTTATGAATGTCATATTCTCGCATATATATTATCTTTGAGCTCGTGTTTGTTTATCTTTGACGGATGCGTGATAAAGTTTAGATAGAATAATAATTAAGGTAACAAGGACGGTTCAAAACATTTTTTTACCTCATAAAAAAGCCAACAAACAGACGGATCTCTATGGAAAAATAACCGTCGCCTATAAACACTAAAGGTATTATTGGTGCGTTGTGAACTATGAGTCTGGAATATTAAGACTCTTGTGTAAGTGTACCTTTACACATTAAAGCGTAACATGACAATGGCTAGCACTGACATTATTGTGGCAAGTATAAGTAAGGCGGTGATACCATTCAGGGCAAGTCCGAGCACCTAGTAATAATTTAATATTATTAACATATCATAGAAGGGAAGATAGCGATTATGTTTCTGTGATCCACAATGCCTTGTCAATATAATTTCGAATCCAAAGGAAAGTTTAGGAAAGAAAAAGACAAGGACAAATCAAAATAGGATATGTATCTCTTAGGGTTGATAACATACTCATTTGGAAGATTGAGTTTGAAATCAAGTAGGTATATATACAAAAGAACACTCCTGTCAATACTTTAAGCAGTAACATTTAGCTGACATTTACGACAATCATATACTTAGTCTAAAAAAAAGGTAACCGGGGAAATTTGCAACTTAAGATCCAAGCCATAAGGTTGACATGGGATCACTAAAATAGTACGATCACCTCTTACCAACACGAATCCATCTGCTAAAAACATAAATATATATACTGTACATAATAAAGAAAATTATCCCATTAACTACCCAGTAGCTAATTCCACAGTTAAGCATATAAGCCCCTTTTTATCTTTTCCGTACTTTCTTACACTGTATCTAACTGCACGAACTCCGCTTAGCTAAAAAGAGGTGAGGGTCATCTTTTCTTACGTTACAAATTAGCTAGGTCCTATGATCTGACGACAGAACATTTAATCTCGTAACTTACAGTTTTTATTCTTACTTTACTGATCACACTGAATTAAATTATAAGTATTGTGATTAGCAATATTTGCTGTGACAAAGATTTCCCAGGTTCTATTTGAGGACAAGATACTTCCCTATCAATTCTCTCAATTACGAAAGAAACGGTTCGATTTTACTGACATTGTACGCTGCTTCATTAGAGCATCAACTTAAACAACCAACAAAATCAGGATAATCAGACAAGTTCCTATATAGTTGCCACGTATTATAACATTGCTCTTAATTTGCAATACGTGACTACAGTTAGTTGCAACATAATACGCTTTAGTTGCAATGCAAATGTACGTTATCCTAATCCTTCAAAGATAACGTGAGGGTGATACCACAATTTGATATGAATAAAAAATGTTAGAGATGAAAATAAATGATGAAAATAAATAAATGGGACAAAGATGAAGTCAAAAGCTACGGAAAGCGGCTACGGCATGAAAGGAATAACGAATATCGAAAGAAAGAAACAAGTTTGTATCAATCACGACGTTTCAACTTGCACCTATATATATAATAACTATATAGGATAAACATAGAAAGTTTGCATAAATTGAAAGTTACGCTGGAAAAACTAACGAACATAGAGCTCCTATTACAAGAGCCATCACAGACGTCTGCTGTGGCTGATTTTACGCTGATACACTGCGGTTAAAGCTTACGGCGAAGCTCATTACGGCTAGGGTTGCCATCAAATCAAATTAAAATGCAACTATTTTATAGTAGCAGACTTTCATGAAAGAAAAATAAACATATACCCACTATCCGAAAGGTTGGGCACACAAGCGACTACTACATTCACGTCCTACAAGTGACGTTTGTCCTTAAAATTGGGAATAGTGATTATATAATTTTTAGATACTTATATGTATAGGATATATACGATGCCGATATTTCAATTTGCTAATTTGATTGATTTGCCTAGTTACATCGATCGTGGTCTTGGCGAGATTCTCCGTGATCACGATCCATATTTTTGACGGAGTATTTTAACACAAATATATTTTATAAAAACTAATTCTGATTTATAACATGATTAATTGGCAACCCTACTAGCAAATGAAATTTAACCGCTCACCCTTAACATGAAGTAGTAATAATATGAATTGAAATAGTGCGCTCGTCCGTATGCCGGCAACCGCAAGCCGATCTGTTCACGTGCGTTCACAATGAGTAACCGTGAACTACGAATTATCAGTCTGCGAGGCTTTATTACTAAAAGAGGTATATATTATCTGGGACTTCGATTATATGAGGCCGTATATCCATTTATGGTCTTCGGGTCTCGGGTATCCCTTGTCGGAGTTGCAAGGATTTTATTCCCACAGCGAGGGCTTATGCTTATGATAAACTATAATCCGGGTAAAAGGAATTGAGTAATACTTCATAATTCGAACGTACAGAATTTTCGTAAATACAGTAGATAGAACCTTTGTAAGTCGAACATCAAGAGAACCAAAAAATTCGAGGTTTCCGCTTGTGGAGAACTTCGACTTAGGCGGATTTTGATCGACATAAAGAGGTCGAGATTCATTCTCACTAATTTTCAGTTAAAGAGGCGTAATAAATAAATTCATAACTAGTTGTCGCCCGCGACTACGTCCGCGAGAAAAACACAACGTCGTCCTTATTTGGAATCAAACGAAACGTGGCGGGTGGTAAGAATGGTCGTCGTCGTCATAACCAATCTAACGGTAGTCTATCAAAGATAAGATGGGTAGGACCGAAAAAACAGTGATTAGGGAATTTAGAGGGACGTGCTAAGATACTATTTATTCGGAAGACTGAGAAAAAGTAGTCTTAAAAAGGTAAAGAACATACAAAAAGACGATGTTACCCATCCTCTGGACCACTGCGATTAGTCGCCTTTTACGACAACTCCTTAAAAGTGAGTAATAATACATCATTATTCAATAGAACAATAATCATGATATATACATATTTGTTTCATGCTAGTCACACGTTGTATATGTGTCGCAAGTTCACGTATTATCGACGTACGATTACCGATATCACATAACTACTATGGACTAAGGCCCTTATCACATTCGCGGTTGGCTAACGTGTAACTAATGGCTTACCGACGCACATCGAACCGCGTGCGCATGACAAGTACACATTTGCGTAAACCAGGTAATTAAATAATGATTCATTGCAGATATTCAAATGGAAAATTTGTCCATAAAATGACACAAGGGTTTATAATTGCCACGGTCGCAAGGAAGTCGCCCCCTTGGAAACACCAATAAATCGTTATTGTGATAACGCCGACATTATTGACATAAGATAATAATTACACTATCTTTCATACTTGAGATATGAATTCTATATTATTATTAACTAAAAACATTAATAACAATATACGATTAGGCAGGATGGTTATCACAATTTAATATTATCTATTTTTATTATTACATTCTGATAAATTTCAACAAGGAATAATAAATATTTTATTAATAGTATGGTCTGATAATTGAATCCAATGCTTTTAAAAACCAGTCCAACCTGTTTCTCGTTAACGGGTGTATCTATAATCTATAATACAAAACGGCCGATATATTGAAATGTAAATCGAGGCATCCTACGTTTACATGATCTAAAATATTAGTTTTAGTTCTGTCAAGCTAAATGTCAGACGGTCATCTATAGCTATCGCAAAAAAAACTTCTAGCATATAGATAATAAGACTACTATTTCTAGAGCGATAGAAAAAGAACATAAGTAGTTCAGAAAAAAACACAATATCTTTTGATTCTAATGTTTATGCCAGACTAAGATTTCTTCATATGACATAACTCGTTTCCAGGTTTTTACTCTGTACCATTTGTGCGGTGGGAGATACGACATATAGTTTCAAATTGACACTTTACAACTTTTACTACATAAGGGAAAGGTACAGCTCTAAAAGAGAAAGGCAAGAACTCTTACTGTGCCAGTCTGTTACAGTCGAGATCACCCTTCTGTCACTGATAAAATTAATCAGTGACTGATTATGTCGCAGTCCCATTCAGTCTCAAGTGTGTCAATCTTATATTTAAATTCAGTAGTTGTCAACTACAAGGTCTTTTACCATTGCGGAATTCATATTTAATTTAATAGCCACGATTACCAATTACATTTGTTTGAAACTTATATTTTAATGTAGGATTAAAATATAAACGAATATTGTTCGGTTGATTTGACTGTTGCATCAATCGGCATCCTCAGTTATATAGGATTCATTGATGAAACTTATTAAAAAAAAATTAGATCGAATATGACTTTGCTCTAACGACGCAGTTCCTTCATGTACGATAAAAAAATTTAAAAACGATCTTCGTACTGGCAAAGCAATTTAAAAGTATGTTCTTTTACAAAAGTTTCTTTCAAAAATTTACACTCAATATTGTCCTTAACGGCGCTCGTATTAAGATGAAGTCATAATTATAAGTAAATTTTAATGAAATTGTATTAAAATGAAATCTTAATAAGTGACGATTAATCTACAGAAAGTATTATTATATTTTTATAGTAGTCTTTACTTAATATTTTATATTTTTCGGTAGTCACATTGTATTGACACAAAATGGTTTAGGAATTTATATTATATCAATAGATATCTATTTAACATAAATGTACATATTAAATATAGTTTGTTCAGAAATCATTATTCTACATATTACATAAGCAGTCAGCAACAATAACTTTTAATTTTATGCTTCGCTATCTATTCGATTCAGGCAATTAAATAAACTAACAACTTTCTAATTTATTTTACACTTCAAATCTGGGTTAATAAACCTAGATAGTCAAACATGTTAAGAGTGAAATATTAATTACTGTTAATGAATGTCATTCTGGAAATATTTTATCAACATTTTTTAATTATTGCGATTATTTGTCGGCTTGCAACTAGCTTCCTTATACACGACTTTCGTTTCCGTTTCGTTTATAGCAATTTTCGTTTTCATCACGTTTAAAGAAATTTATCTTGAAGCAAATATTATTTTAAGAGTTTTTTCGTTTTCTCGTGTATCCCATCATCAGATCCTGGATCCTGTCAGTGGGAATGACCACTTTTAAACAACAGAAGAATTTTCCAGAACAGCCCAGTCGTCTTTGTAATAGATGAACAATTGCTCTCGTGTTTTTCCTGGCTTCGTGTGAAGAATAGGACAACTGCCTTCCTGCCAGACAGGCCCAGGCGAACGATTTTCAGGGATAAGGCTTAGCGCTTTTTTAGCTATAATTCATATCCCTGCTAAATTTCTTTAATATTTGAGTAACAAACATACACCTATACCTATCTAAACTTTCGCATCTATATTGTTAGCAGGGTTTTCCTATAGGCATGTGCTAATTTCCCACACAACTCTTACAGCTCAGTCCGAGCTGATTGCCCATAATCACTACATCCTTGCAATATGCGTTAATTTCGAACCATTAATAAAAACGCTAGATTATGCTTTCTTCGAAATCTGCCCGCATAGCCGTACTATGTAATTTGGATAATCGCCAAGTAATATTACTCCACAGTAAAACATCCAGTGAGATATTACGCTTATAAACTATTTTGGATGCACAAAACTACATAGTTAATATCGTTTACGATAGAGTTAATTTACGGAAACATTTTTTTTAATAGATATTACTCGGATGATTTATCTTAAGACTGTCTCGTAATAATAACATTATTACTTATATGAACGAGATACTCTCCGTTTTATTATTTGGTGACTCATGCACTTATTATTGTTCCAATCGTGGTCAGGGTGATCTAGACGTGACCACTGTGTCGAAATATTGGCATAAGTAATAAAAATTGCATCGCGATTATTTCGTATAATCTATACTAATAATATAAAGAAGAGTTTCTCTGTTGGATTGGTTGAACGCGCTAATCTCAGAAACCACAGGACCAATTTTAAAAATTCTTTTTATGTTGGATAGTATATTTATCGAGGAAGGCTATACGCTAATAAAAAATTATGATGTACCACGGGCGAAGCTAGGGCGCCCCCCTAGTGTTAGATATTACCCGAGAAAATAAAGTAGTGTTACATAATGCCACGTGTTAGCTAATAAGCAAGAATAAGCCAACTGCCTTCATGCTAGGCATCTCGTAAGGGGCGTAAGTAGTATACACTCCCGTGCCACTATTGTAAAAACGGTTAGCCGATGATATTTAAGTGCCATGACGTAACAAGGTGACATTCCCGTCTTCGTATCGTGTACATATTCTACGGGCACTTAAGTTGTCTGAAAAATGCAAAAAACTAAATCAATTGGCCCGGCCCGGGTATTGGTCACACTTCCTATTGCGGCCATACCGGCACCGGTATGCTCAGCGAGGAGAACATCTATATATGTAAAAGGCAATCCTGACTGACTTATATACCAACACACAGCCGAAACTACTGTACCTAGATTACTTGAAATTTGGTTTCTTCCATGCTTAAGTGAGTACTAGAAAGGATTTTTAGAAATTAAACCTCTAACGTGGTGAAATAGGACGGAGAATTTCTATGGACATTTCTTATTAAAATAAAAGTACACGCGGACGAAGTCCCGGGCGTCAGCTAGTAATGAAATATAATTATTCTCATAAAGAATAGTAATGCCATACTTCGAAATTATTATCTCAGTTATATAAAAATGTTGAAATGTATTACTTATGAAATCACCCCTAAATATTAATAAAATTCAGTATTGTCGCCATTTACGGGCCTCTGGGGATTTGTCAGAGGGTGAGGAAGAAAGAAGCCTCTAAAAATCTTATTACGCCGCTTACTATGACTCGTAGAACAAACATTGGTACTTATACTTAAATTATTAGCTGTGTTAACATAATTTTCTACGGATTCATTAGATGTTTTGATATTAACAGTATAAGACCTAGTCTTGCCTTTCCAATGCTTCAGCTATACACCACTAGCAACTGGGTAAATGGTGCATTGCCAACCTTGAGTCTGGGATTATAAGCCTCTTGCGTAAACACTTATGGTACACACCGGTTCCTTTGCTCTCCAAACTGGAACACAACAACACAAAACACTGGCTGGCATTATTGCGGGCAGGAACAAGTCATCGTACAACTCGATCAACTAGTAATCAAGATGTTAGCGACTTGAAATTATTGTACACACGAAACCCGGACCAATACGGGGAGAGTTAAATAGTTACTTATATAAAAAGTGATGTGTCTGAATAAATTCAGAGATACAATGAGGGCAACTGTTTTTGCTGAACGGATTGAAAAAGTAGCAACGGCTATACGAAATGGTGTTAACATAGACTAAGAAAGTACTTTAAAAACATTAATAATAATTACTATTTATGTACATTTAAAAATACTTTGGACTGTTATCCAAACTATAAGGTTATAAATACTGATAGCAAATTAACTCAGATAAGTTATCGGTGTCACCATTCGAACATTCATGATAACATAATCCAAGACAAACAATTCAGTTTTTGTCAACGTCTAGCCGACGTTAAAAACACCAGGAGCATCCGTTCACTGACCGTTAAGGCTTGATATTCGGAGATAATATTAGGATTTCTCTTTGACTTCCTTTGCGTGTTTCCGTTGTGACCAACTCAGTGAATTGGTAAAACTGAAGAAAATCTCAATTAAATTAACCATAGATTAATTTATAACATTTTTCAGAATGAATAAACAATAACTCTCACCACACTCACATCAACGAAACCGAAGATGGAAAGAGTTATGAATGCTCTCTGCTTACCCCGCAAGGGACCTAGCGTGATGATTTAATAATAATAATAATAACATTTCTGTATCAGACATGAAAAACGATATATTTTAAAATATATAAAAGCAAATAAAAATGTAATAAAAACAATAATTACCACAGATCAGAAAAAAGTCTCTGATCTCAACGTCAGAAGAAATACGAGAAAAAAGAAAAAAACTATATCGACCATTTAACTGTGCTGGTTATCTATACAGGACATTTTATTTATTTCATACTTTTTGTGTCATGCCAATTCGTCGAAATTCTTTTATCCTCAATTTGCGAATTATTTTTATTAAGCAAGAAAGTGCCGCATTAAATATAAAAGAATTATATATTTTTTGTTACTTATGACATTTTACAACACCCGAATAAATATATGCTTGTTTAACTCATTAGTCCAATCTTTAACAGTGGAAGCTATAAAGATTTGAATTTCCTTCCTACGCCTAAAAGCCATGCTTAAATTTCTTAATTTTTTGTATGTACCACTTTATACATTCTATTATTATATATTGCTTCCCATATTACGTTTGAGTTATAAATAGTTATATGAATGGAATACAACTTACGGTGCACTTCATATTATTGTTGCCAATATAATTTAACACCGTTACATGGAACTGATAGACGCCGTGATTACGATACATATGATATAAAATCATCATCACACAGATTGGTACCATCACCACATATATTCTTGTCGTCATCACGTAGACACCTATAATGTTGATACACAGACGTTATCATTGTTGTGTTATGATTTCGAGGGTAAGGTATCCAAGAACTTAAGCAAGAGGCTTTACATCTACAAAGCCATAAGGTTAGTAAGACCTTTGGCGTTTACAGGCTATGGTTATCTCTTATCATCTCTCTTGTCTTTCTCTGTCTTTGCTTTGCTTCTCTTTCTATCTATGCAATAAAAAATGGAGAAGCCAGTTAGATGTATCTTGCTTTGAAAAATCTTACAGTTCACCCTCTCATAAATTTTATAAGTAGGTATAAGTCAAATCATTTGTTAAAGATTTATAATGGCTTAATACAAGGAAGCAACCCTAAGATTCTAACCGTTAAACAAAGAAACCCCATTTATTCTTATAAAGCT
>DVZW01000240.1:0-11659 GCA_018237805.1 Mesosemia grandis
CTTTTACTATTTCACTGTAATTATTTAGAGTTTAAAAACCAACCGGTTTGACGGTAAAGAGATTTAACTATCGCGTCTATTTGTCTGACGTGAACCAGTCAAACGTGGGGTCAATAACGACGTGAGGAAAAAACTTGGTCACGCGTGTCACGTCACACTTCATTTGCGTTACACGAAGGCTTATATTTTACCGATAAAAATGCATTAGGTCTATTTATAAACTGCATGTACTAACCGCTCGATAAACTTTACATAATATCCGAGCGTTCGCTTAGAAAGTCTCATGTATTTATAAAATTAAAACTGCTTTTATAAAATACATTTATTATCACGCACTTTGCCCGTAGAGGTAAAGGTATAAACTACATTCACACAAACAAAATTTTTCCCATGATGAGATATCAAGGAATACGTATTCACTGTATGAAAAATTTGTTTACTTATTTAAGGTATCTACGCCATAACACCTTTGGTAGATAGACGCTTATCTATTACCATCAGGAAGGCTTACCGTTTGTTTGCTTTCCTATGAGATTTCAGCGAGTTTAGCTAAGACTTCCTTCAAATATGCCTGACGCAATAACGTCAGTGCTCGTTGTGTCGTGTTCCACTTAATAGAGGAAGATAGCCGGAATACTTACGCCAGAGACTGAACATCTAAGTCTCAAGGTTTCCGTTGTTGATTCTGGCGTACAGAAGTTGCAGCGGTGGGAATGAGAGGCGGGTAATTTGCCCAATCAGGAGATCTCTATATTTGTTTGCCTTTCTAATAACTAGTGCGGGTAGATCACGTGGGCTGTGTTCTAATCTAACGGTTATGTTATGGAGTGACTAGTATGGGAAATATAAAAAAATAAAGAAGAAAAAATTATTTAAAATACAAACTTTTTAAATCAGAACTATTTAAGTTATCTCTCATCATTACAAGATCCGTCTCAATTGCCATTTATACAATTAAAAATCTTATTTGTTTATTTATAAGGTAAAAAAGGTAGTGGGTGAACTTACATAACATATATCTTTGGTGTCTATTGGCGATAGTTATATTTTATCATTACAAGATCCCGTTTTTTGCCGTCTTCTGCAATTAAAAATCTAATTTAGTTTTAAGGAAATATAAAGCAATATTCATAAGTGCTAGCGGACCCCTAATTGAACAAAGACTGTCCGAGTCGAAAGTATTCACTAATTTAGCGAGTTTCGTCCCTTTTGTAACTGTTAAAAAGTTTTTTTATTAACATTTTTTGCTATCACCCGAGACAACGTGGAAAGTTTTACGTTCAAAATGTATTTAATTTTTGTGTGATGTCCTTGGTGCAGTGGTTGTAACTAGGGGTCAGATCGTCTCGGTCACGGGTACGATTCCCGTGCACATTAATTTTATTTTGTGATTACTTCATTGCTCAGTTACTGTACCTGAATATTAAACCGGATGTCATGGGTTCGATTCAGAAACAACTGTTGTGTGATGAATATTTTAATTTGAATCTGGTGCCCTTATCTCATTCATCCATACTCTAGTTAATATAAATATGAATGATGGATTAGGCAACAATCTATGTATTAAGCGTAGATTCAGGTCCATTGTCCCATAAAGGGGTAAAAAGAGACCACGAGCTTTTTATTTATTGCGTATATTTTCTGACGCATCATTGGCAAACCGGTATCAATGAGGGTCTAAGATGCACAAGGTCCTAGGTTCGAATCCCATGCCTATTTATCTTAGTCTATATTGAAGCTAAGTATTCCAAATGTCTGTTTATTTTTGTGAAGGAATTTTTAATTAATAGTTACATTAATACATATAAATAAAATTAAAGCGTCCATTTGTGATATTAAAGTTATAGCTTTATAATGAGTGTATGTGGTTTTTAATTTTTGTCTGTCTGTCTATTTATATCGGCTGAACTGATTTTGACGGGACTTTCACTGGCAAATAGTTGATGTTAATAATTCAGACCATTTTTATTAAAAAAAGATTTTTGAACTCCATACAAATAAAGATGCGTTCAGGATGGGTCAGGTTTAATCGACCTCACAAACGAAGTCGCGGGCACAGCTATATATAAATTTGTACATAAACCGCCCAATTTGAATATACATAACACAAACCGCGTCCATGTACATAAGAGTAACCTCCGCAAATAGTTTATTTAATATTAAAGTGAACAGTGCATCATATAACACATACAGGGGGATGCTCTCGTGTGGGGTGGAAATCGATACAATCATTGCGACGCGAAGCTGCTACGATGACTGTGACCCGCGAATTACACCACCCCATACAACTTCCACTCTTACCACCCGGGTATAGGGTTTGTTTTTGCCCGGCGGATAAGTATATTACATTAATGGATGGCTACATAAGTACCGGGTATTACGTACTTATATGTGTTAGTGATGCTGGCCGCGTCGCATCACGGTGTTATGTGTTAATATTTAACGCTGTCAGCCATTTTAAGTCTTTAATCAATGCCTCGGGCTGACATGATATAGTGGTGTGGGTTCCATTCCCGTTTCTGCTGGAAATTAAAAAAATATATCATCACGCCAAATTCCATAACGCGGTAGGTAGAGGTGATACTAGTACACTCGTGGTACTAGTATACCCACGATTAGGTGATGATATTTAAATACCATAAGGTGGCAAGCCTGTCGCCATATTGAGCACATATCCAAGCTTTTAAGTTTTTTTAAATAAATTGAAAATACTTATTACTCCAATTATGCTGACCTGGGAATTAAACCATCGACTCATGCATCTATACCAACATCGGTACCGCTTGGCCAACTAAGCCAATTAGGCCAACTAGACCAACGGGACAATAAAAACTCACTATCATTTTAAAAAAGGAATTAAAAAAACTGCAATTTTAAAATGGCTGCCATCTTAGCCCAGTGGTTACACTGCCGATTTAATGGGCCAAAATTTTATATAACTCATAGCCATATTCCACGGTGCGCTGGCCGCGGAAACTCTGGCAATATTTTACTAAATATTAAAATGAAGATAGAAATCCTTAGCAAAATATTCTGTATGTGAACCGCGGTTGCGGTGCCGGGCTCAAATGCATTTCCTTTGAATTAAACTAAGCGATATCGGATTGCAGAATATATTATAATATGTAATGAGAGGACGTTGTTTCGTTTAAGACTAATTAAATCGATTGGGGATTAATTAGACTATTCTTGTTATACTTATATTATCAGTTTTTGATACACGTACATACACTTACCCCTTGAAAGATTACTATTATGATGATATCTTTTTTATTTTATTTGTAATATTTTAGAAAGTAAGCATGAGTAGCGATTGTTAAATAAGTCACCAATATTCTGACTAGGTACAGTCTTGCGATGACTCGTCAGAATTAGTATGAACGCTTTACTTATTCCTACCTAAAGT
This sequence comes from Mesosemia grandis, assembly GCA_018237805.1. Classification (NCBI taxonomy): domain Eukaryota; kingdom Metazoa; phylum Arthropoda; class Insecta; order Lepidoptera; family Riodinidae; genus Mesosemia; species Mesosemia grandis. The sequence continues at coordinate 3,407 of DVZW01000240.1, forward strand.
CAGTCTTTGTTACTGTCAGTTTTCCGTTTGGATGGTAAGTTAACCGGTGAACTACGTAAGAGTCGACGCCATTATAAATTTTGGTGTATATAAGTGTTTGGTGTATATATTTCTCTTAGCATCAGAATAACTGTCAGCTTGGTACAGAAAAATGTGTTACAATACTTTTTTATTGAAAACTAAACATCCCAACACACAACAAGTAAACAATCGCCTTAGTATCGGTGTCAATAGAATCGGAAATCTGGTAACAGAAATCCAAGGAGCTTCTCCTTTTGTTAAATATTTATAATTACATTACTACGAACATATTTTTTTAGTCTATCTGAAAAGCTGCTTGAGATACTTGTCTGATAGCGACAGACTTACCACATTATGGGACTTTATATCATCCGCTAATCTTGGGTGTACTAGTAGCCCGTAAAAATATACTAGTTTTACCTCTGTCTAACTTATATTTTTATTTTGTATTTATTATTATTTTGGAAAGCATATTCTAAAAGTCTAACCATTTGATTCTAAATTGACTTATACGTCCTTATTTATGCATCGAATAAAGAAAAGGGGCGGTGATTATCTAGGCCGTGGTGCACACTACTAAATCTGTAGCATGAAAGTAATAACACGATATTCTATACGTAGATAAATAACTTTCTATTTTTATTTACTTATAAACCCGCTCTACTTGACCCTTATGACCCTTTTTATCCCCTCTATAAAGTGACTTTCACATTATACTTATTGGTTTGATTAAATTAGTTTTTATTGGTAGAAATTTAGAAAATAAATTTTGATACAAAGTAAATACGTTTTATCTAACGGTGAAGCTTACACCCATCAAGTTGCGTCTCTGTATAAATTCATAAATCGTAAAAATTTTGACTCTACTTGCCCTTCTATAGGAAAATATTGTACACCTACATACTTATGTGAAATTCAGCCTGTGAACCACAACTTATATTCTCGAAGGGGTAAGCGAAAGTATAAGATATGTAAGGAGAGTGCTACATGCGCGGCAAGTTAGCCGATGGTATTTAAGACTCTCTATGTCACAGGTGGCAACCTTATACCCATATCGGACAAATATTCCAGGCGGATAAGTTTTTCAGTAAACTTATTAAATCATACCAATAGATAATTGAGGTGATTTTTATGAGACTCTTATTTTATACTATACTAGTCACCTACTATACTAGGCCTATCTTGATTTATATTAGGTGATGGTGGGTAAGAAATACATTTGAGATAGGAATGGCCCAAAATCAACGCTTACATTTAAATTTTTTGGGCACTTAAAAAAAAGCTACATATAACATTTGTTAAATACGGAATCGACTAAAAATTTGTACTCACTTGATAACTTCCCCAAAAATAAACCCTTTATCCATCCATCTAATCTCCTACTGCCATTATATTATATAAAATACACTTAAAAATCCCACAAAAGTCCCCAGTGGGACGGATTTCTTTCAGCCGGACAAAATTTTCCATTAAAAATTTTTCAAAAATGATAAGATGGATTACGTGCTCGGGTCTTCAATTCCCTGCGGTCCCCGGCTCATTATCCCCTTCTTGAGGTTGAGGGAAGCTTAAATGCATTGTAAATAACTTTTCACATGCCATATTTTCGATACAAATAAGTACAGTTATTACTTATCACTTTTATTCATTTCTTATGAACTTTTCATTTATACATTTATGCTATCCCAGTAATCATTAGATGAAGTTCATCCATGATCATGGCGCTTGCAACAGTGCCGAAATATTGGAAAGTGACTCCACAAATAAACCGCTATAAGAAAGAACCCGCTAAACATTATTAAACTTCCATTTTTTTTGAGTGCCAAACATCTACACACGATTAACGAATGCTGGAAATAATACACCTACTTTATTTTATAAATGTTCTACCCTCTCGTACCTTCTCGTAATGTGTACTAAAATATCAGCCTCATTATACTCTTTGTTCCCAAAAGGCACAGACGAAGGCTGCCAATACACTTACATACATCTATTGCACTGATATTTGGCCTATAGTGAGATGTGACAGTTGGCATGTCTATTGCCACAACGGGGCATTAATACAATACCGATTAGGTTTCAGAAAAACTAAACAAAGGTGAATCCTATTCCCTGACTTGGAGATTAAACCCAATCTTCACAAAGTTTTAAATTGAAATTTAAAATCAAAATCTCACATTAAATGTTCAACCACTACTTTAGCATATTACTAAAATATCGTATAAATGTTTTTACATGATCAAACTTCGAGCATTATTCTCATGGGAACATGCTAAACCAGTGCCAGATGCCAAATTTCCACTCCAAACTTTTTCCAGTCGAAAAACCAGTGGGTTTTAAAACGACATTTCAAACATAGTTTTGAGGTTTAGTTATGTGAAGGAATGAGAAAAATTTTACCAACTTCTGTCAGCTCTCAACTATTTACACACAACTGTCCAACGGGGATAACGAAATGAACTTACATTACAAATTCGATTTGTAAAAATAACTTTGTAATTTTTACTCTACATAGTGGTGGGCTTAGATTTCAGCCCCTAATAAAGTTTAGAGACATTGTAGAATCAATCACATGAGGAAAAAAAATATTTAATAGGTATAAAACCTAGTTTTTTTTTGGAATATTTTTTATTTTTTATCGAAATAATTACTAAAATGGCGAGGAAATTAATAAAATAATGCCAAATACGACTTGCATAATGCACAATATAACACAGAAGTATTTGTAAATGATTGCCTTTTTTAAGCATTTTACGAAAACACAATTATTTTATGTCATTGATTTAACATCTATGTCAAGTTAACTATATAATAATATGAAGTTATTAAAATAATTAAAATAATACTTAGGTAATTGAAAGCAAAATCTAAAAATTTATCAACTTACCGGCTTAGGAGAATTACATGTTAAACACATTATATTTTTTTTTTTCGAAACAAAAAATAACTTGCTCAAAAATCGAACATAATAATAAATCGTTACATAATAATTATAACCAGTTTATTTTAACTAAACTTTGAAATACAAGAAGTGTAGCATGGACGCTTCTATCGCCACTTTGTTTATTTAATAAAGAAAATCGTTGATAAAATATTCCTCGATCTAAATGGAACAAAAGTGCCTCCCAAATAAAAGTAGACGTAATTTCCATGATTGGTTCAGAGTCCCTTTCGGTTATCTTTTTCTCTCATTTTTTTCATCGTCTTTATTCCTCCCTCTAGGAGACAGGGTGATGTGTACATTAACTCATCGATCTTAATACTTTGGCATAAAATATTAGGGCCATATTTTGTATTTTATTATTATCAGCCTATCTCTGCCCTCTGCAGGACATAATTCTTCTCTTCTTAGCCAACCATTTCAATAGCCAATCATGTTTGACTGGCCAAAATATATAAAATACTTACTTATTGAATGTTGTTCTAAGCATCATATTTTAAGAATATTTAATTGATCTGACAATTGAATTGACATACAATATAATATATAAACAATCTTCCCAATATATAAGTATATTCCTTATTCAGGACACTTTTTTGATTGCAAAAAATTTTGGGTTCGATTCCCGGATCGGAAACTTGATTTTCAGTTTCGATTACGATGTTAATGATACTACAAAATAGTAATATACAACTTAGCAATACCAAGAACATTTGTAAATCTGTCTCGCCATAACCAGTATCTTCGTAACTAGGTAGAAACTTGACCATAAATAATAAAAGGTTGAATAACGTTATACTATCCCTAATTCACAAACGTAATAATATTGGAAAGATCGTTCCGATCGAAGTTTTAAATCAAATATTTGTAAGTATCAAATAGTTTCAAGCGAGCTATAAAGAAACCTATTTACAGGAGCCGAGATGGAAAAAAGGTTGTTTCGCGTGATCGGTTTTTATTTGATTTTACCAGTGTTTGCGCACAAATTACCGCGCCTCGCTACCTCCTGAATAATGCTTTCGTTTTCAAACAACTTCAAAAATTATAAATTTCAATAATATATAACACAATAATTTCAATAATATATAACACAATAATTTCAATAATATATAACACAATAATTTATTTTTCTTTTTAAACAACTTTCAAATTTCAATATCTTAAAATAAACTTTAGATTATTTTATATAATTTTATATTATTATTTTATATAATCCTAATCTAAGTGTACTCCTAAAAGGTTAAATTGTTTTAAATGCATGATTGAAAAGAAGTCTTGGAATATAAAGTTTATATTATGAAATAGGACAAAAAAGTCGCAACGTTGGCATACCGACACTGGCCGGTATAATATGCATGACGTTCAGCGTTCAATCCAGGCCGGGTAAAAAGATACTGAAAAATGTAATTCCACGGGATATGGCGACAAAACTGGGATCAAATTATGGTACTTAATATTATCGGCTAATCGTGGGCGTACTAGTGACACGTAAGTGTGTACTTTGAGAATAACGAGCTTGATAATGTACTTTGTATTATTTAAACAAAAAAATATGTATAGACAGACAGCATTATATAAAAGTATGATTAAATGATTTAGAGGGAAAATCTCTACTGCAATGTTAGTAAAAAGTTTCCATACCCCTAACGGGTTAAAATTTAAAATAAACGAACCAATTAACCCTTGCTTTTTTAGACGAACTTGGCAAGGTGGAGGTTTTCTTTTAATTTCGTTTTAGTATTATTTTATTCTAAGGCGATGACGCTATCATAAAAGTATGTCACTAGCTGGCGATCGCAACTTCATTCGTTTGAAAAACACGAACAAAGTTATCCCACGAGAACCGTATTTTTAACGTTTCATACAGATCTAGTAATTACGTGAAAGATTAACAAACATCCATCCTTACAAACTTTCGTATTTATAATATTAGTCATAACAATATTAGTAAGAGATTGCTTCTAAAATTTACGAAGAATGTCGGTATATATTACGGGAAAAGTTTGTACTATTTAGTATATTTTTTTTATACTAAATAGTATTATTATATTAAATATGCAAACACTCAGACGGATATTGTGAGGGAGATAACTGTTGCCTATATACACCAATGGTGTTATTTTTTTTGCTAACTTTGAGACTGAGATATCAGACTGAGATATGAGTCTCTTACGTAAGTATACCCGCTACCTTACGCTAAACTGGAACATGAATATTACATGCACGGATTTTATTGCGGCAGGTATAAGTAGTAGTACCAATCAGGGTAAGTCATCGCTGTACCCTACCATAAACATTATTGCTCACACGCTGAATTCATGGTCATTTCACCGTGAGATAAATTTATTTGTGTGAGCGTTGTCTCATAATAAGTGCAAAATTAACTAGTGCTAGTATTGTTATAATATTATTAGTAATTAGTAGCTATTTTAGTAGCTATTGCACTAACATGAACCTACAAGCATTTAGTATAATGGCGGCCATGTTTAATGCACCCTCAGCTATACATTCAGATGTATTGGTTATACCACTTGAGCACTCGAATCGTAATGGAAAAGAAATCATGTCCCCTTGCAACCCCCGGGCCGCAGATGTCGTAAAGATTTTGAGCTAAAATGAGCTTTTGCCTAATTTATTTTTTGTCACCTTCTTTTCCCCGGGTAAATATTGACATGATGTGCCCTGAAATAATATGGATAAGCTCTCCTTTTTTTATATTTATTTTTGCTTAACAAAATAAATACGACAATATTAAGTCTCGTTTTTCTATGATTAGATTGGTCACGTAATTTCTGTGTTTGGGATCCTGATTTTAAATAATAATATAATTTGAGTTTTACCTATTAGGACAGAATAAGATATAGATCTAGTTTGAAAGATTACTATGAAAACAATGCATATTTATATAAATAACTAGTGGATAATTTGAATAAATAAATATCATCTCGTGATCTAGCGGCTAAGGGTGTGGGCTAAAACGAAGAAGGGATTTCAACCACAGGTCGGGTACTCCCTAGAATCAAATTGCCTAGCTAGGCTTTAGAATTCGTTCGTAGCTGGCTAACTCAGAGACATATTTCCTTTTGCGTCATTTATAGATATAGTGTATATTTATATACTGATAAAATCAGAAATATTCTTAAACACCCAGACGCGAGCTACAAACTTTCTGTTCTCCACATAATCGTCATTACGGTATATTTAATTGGAACAAATAATCTATGTATAAATTTGTTATATAACTATTTTTGTTTATACCGACTTATCAACTATATAGACGCTATAAATAAAATCAACAATAAGACATCTCAAAGTAATTAAATTATGATATTTTTGGATTGGATTAGACCCGAAATACGAAGTTTGGATTTAACTAGATAAAACTCAATAGAGCCAAAAGAGGTAGGCAAATATTACGTTTCCGCGGTCTTATAAATTCACAGGCAGGTTAGGCATAAACGAGTATTAGTTATAAACAATTAAATCACAATTAAAAAAATATATTTTTATTTTAGTAGTCAGTCTTATCCCTTCTAATCGAACATGGGTCTAGTCTCCAAAGGGCGTATCTGAGTTTTTTACGCCGGAACCGGACGTTCAGCCCAGTGATTAAGAAATTATATTGGGGACCGAAATTTCTTTCTCTCAAGGTGTCGGAGGCTCTATTGGTATTAATTCGCAGACAGTTTTAATTGTTTTTATTCTGTCCTATTAAATATGACAATCAATTCGAAAGAAACAAAGACGTCTTAATTAGGCTCTATTTTGTGGTCAAGCGGACAGATCTATAGCATTGGTAATCACGACTTCCATATACTGAGGTCACAAAGTGATATCTATATTTAAAAAAACATGATTACATACGCGTCTGAGACTGAGAAGCACCTGTTCTTTTCTGTGAAAATCATTTCGCAAAGTCGATCCGCTTTCACAACTAAAATCACGGAAAACAAAAAAAAAACAAACCGCTCGCAAACAAAAACATTGAAATAATTTAACCAAAACAGAAAAAATAAAAGAGTAGCGATGCGTAAAAAATAAAAGAAATGAGAACAGTCGGCATCTCCAATTTACTTTTATTACGATATTACAAAGAATACAATTAATTACTGATATTAATTATAGCGTACTTTGTTTTTAATCTTTCTTTGGATCCGCGAGGCCCCAACCCTTTGTATTGTTTTACCATATGTTTCATTTTAGGGTTGAACTTCTTAATTTGAATCTTTGTCGTCAAAGATTAAAAATATTTTTTTGTTAATACTAAATTGACTTTTTATTACATACAAATTTGCATATTTGTTTTTAAAAGAATATATTTTTTTGTAGTTATTGTGATTTATTATATTTTATCATTCTGGAGGTTGCTTGTCATGTCCGCTGCTAGTCCTATTCTAGGCAATTCTGGCTCGAAAACGCACTACGGATTAGATTTGGGCGTCCCCTATACATCCAATCCACCAGATGGGGATCGCGTCCCATCACACTGGATCCTAAAATTCGAATCGAGGGAAACCGAGTGTTGTTATACTATGTGGCGTGGTGATAAGTAGAACAGTATGGGGTACATATTCAAACCCGGGCAGTTAAAATTTTCATAAAAACAGAAATAACACAAACGAATTTGCCCGTCTTCTTAAAAAAATATACATAGGGTTCCCAAATGAAAACTATGTTATAATTATGTCATGCATAACTAAAGCTGTGTTATCAGTGAGACAAAGATAGCGGATTTGCGAGTTTAACATCACAATTAAAACAGTATAATGAAGTGACGTGAACAATATTGCCATGTAAAAAGAGGTTTTGTTTTGTAATACTTATGAATTTTAAACGAGGTGACCATTGTGTGGATTTAAAATAAGATTTCTATCTTTTACATTGCTTAGACGACTAATATTGTAGAGAATTTTTGCATATCTTTACGCGTGTGATTTATAAAGGGATGGACGTACAGCGGTGACTTATAACGTATTGCATTCTACTTGCCATTCAATGTACCATATTATAATAGGAAGCAAGTCTTTTTTTGTTATTTTTTTCATCACGCTCATTATTGCCGAAGGGGTAGACAGAAGTGAAACTAGACAGAACACCGGTGGCGCTACTTTGTACTAGTATACCCATGATTAGCCGATGATATTGATTACCATGATGTCACAGATGACGAGCCTGTTACCATATAGGGCACTTTTTCAAATACAATCAATTTTTTTTTCAGATATCCGAACTTTTTATTCATAAAATCTGAAAAAACATATAGGTATTTAAATAGTTTAAGTATAATGCTT
>DVZW01000241.1:0-11654 GCA_018237805.1 Mesosemia grandis
GTATTTTGATGCGGTTTTTTTAATAGATAGAGGGATTGAAGAGAAAGGTTTATATGTATTATTTATACTCGTGCAAAGCTGGAGCGGGCCGCTAGTATCAGTTAAATAAAAAAGACAAATAGATAATTCAGCCTAAACTACTATCATATTTTATCTTCAAGCTTGATAAGAGGTCATAACAAATGGAAATAGAGGAAGGCCACAGAAAAGATAAGATGACATTAGACAAACACCAGGAGTGATGGGGTCCAGAATAAAACACAAGTAAGACCAGAATCGAAAAGATTGGCCTTAGCCGACTGGCAAACAGATCAACAAAAAATTGATTTTAAAATACTAGGTTGGATTCGATCTGAATAAAAAGATATACTGTCATTGTTATTATATTATTATATTCACACCCATTGTCTCTCAGTGGGGGTAGGCAGAGACCACGTTTTCGTAGCCCACGAATTCACTCCGTTCGTACAACGTGTAAAACGAACAAAGCTATCCCATTTTCCGGGACAAAAAGCATCCTATGCTTTCTGATGTATAAGCTATATTATGGTAAAGTTTTATACAGATCCAGTAGGTAGTTATTGCGTGAAAAAGTAACAAACATTCATACTCACTTTCACATTTATAATATTAGTGACTTATGTATGTGTCGGTACTGTTCATACATAGTTAAATATGATCGAATGTTTCTCTTTTAGTTCAAGGCGGTGTTTTATGGAAGTTTTAGGTCATACCAAGCGTCAAAAAAGGGTAAAGATTGCTCTTTATTACGAAAAAATTCTCTTGAAACGTGACTTCGTGGGATTGAAAGCCTTTTTATTTTTAATTAAATTAGCGGTCGAAATTTGGAACACTATTACTTACTTTACAGTACGCGAAAGTAAATCTGTGATTTTAATACGTTTTTAGGAGTTACTAATTAACCATTCTTAAATTTTAAATATTTTAATATATTTAGTGAGGAATACTGAATCGTTTTATTCTAAGAAAATAATCACCAAAATCGATTTTAATATCGCATTATTGGAACTCGTTAGGTGTATTAAAGATTGTGGCGTACGAGTATAATCGGTATAAACGTATCAATGTTTGAAGTCTCGTTTAGCTGATTTATTCGTATTTTTACGACAAACGTGCACAAGTAGGTACTTCTTTTTAAATAATTGATTGTCAGTTATTAAATGCCAGCATTCTTTTAAACTGAAATCATATAGTTTTGTCCAGATAAATTAGAACCACTTGTGGAACTATTTATAATAGCGATCACCTAATTCTCAAACTAAAAAGTTTTTACTCATTGAAGATTTGTTCCTGCATATTACAAATCATATCAGTAGAATAAATGTAACCAGTTTGTTTTTACATAAACATATTACAAAAACATGTAACTAATAAATAAAAAAAGATTATTTATGCTTGTTATTTCCCGCCAAATCTCGCAAACGGACTCCAGAAACATCTGGAATCTTTGAGATTTCGGTGACGCTTGACCGCTGTAGTCTGTATCCTAAGTACGATGCAACTCTTAAGTAAATTTACGTTGCCTTTATTTATTTATTAGAACAGTATTGCTCATAAAGTACTAAAAAATGTTTTTTATACTAAGAATTGTAATTTAAATAGTATATGAAATTTATCATTTATCCAAAATACATAATTCTTATTTTCATTTGATTTTCTTCTTATCATAGTTACAATACGGTGCTGACAGTATAAACATTAAATAAAACGTCCTACATAAGTATTAGGGTAAATCCTATATATGAAACAACACACACTAACATTCCAGGTTTTTCAAGCTCCTTCATACTGTTAAAATTGTCACATGGTGAAAGACTTTAAACAAGGGAAAATATTATGTAGGTGTTAATATGCATACAAATAACGTAAATAATAATTCAGTAATAATATAATAACTCAGATATATGTGAATAATAATACGGAAAAGTCATTTGCAAATTTCATATTTGTTATTTGTTAACAACGCACTGAATATATTTGCTAAAGACACTTTGGTTTCAAACGCTAATATAGCAACATTGTCTTCAAATAATATCATATCTAAAGACGAATTCAAGACCAAATACAACACTTGAGAGTGGTATTTGCGCGTCGCATATATTGCCGATGCGAAACTCAATTTAAACAAACCACCAAGCGCTATTCACAAACATCACTGTTCCAAAAATTCTGAGAGCGTTCCTCAAATAATTTTAAAATAATTTTACACGCTGCTTGCGGACCAGTGTAAAAAAGAACCAGTTTACATTGAACTCCTGCATTGTTCGAGAGCTTGTATGGAAGGAAGACATCTCAATTTCGAGTGGTTCAATATATAAATGCGAAGATGGCAGTTGGTCACAGCACGACGTCCACACAAAAGCGAGCCGGAGAATCAAATCCCCAATTTTTTGTGACTCCATAGATGCGTTATAGTTTTTTCTGTTTTATTGGTCGTAATTTCACGTAAGAATATTTACGAGCGTCCGCGGGCCACCTAATTAAGTTGTTAAGCAACTTCGGGATGGTATTGTTTCACTGGTCTGCTTCAGGTATCTCCTCAAAGCATTAGTGTGCGATATTTAAGTTATATGGTTATTAAAAAAAAATGATTGTAATAATGTTAATAATTATATTTTCAATTTTTTAATATTTGTCATAGATATTTAACCATTTCTTTATTGTTTTTTTCGTGACTGGATTTTGTTTTTGTTTATTGAGAAGAAATTGTCAATTTGATTTAAAGTCAACTTTTGATTTAAAGTTAAAATAGGTGTAACTTTTTTTTTCATATATAAAATATATTGGATAATAAATTAATTAATGCGAAACAATTTAAATAAAGTGAAATCAAAAATTTTTGTTATATAAAATAATTTTAATATTCTTTTAATATTTACAATTTTAATGTCACGAATAAAACTTTTTAACGTCTTACCCATATTTATTATTGAGTTACAAGTTTTTGATTGAATAGTGCATTTTTTCATATTTGTTGATTATATTTCCTATTTTTTGTATATTTAACACCTTGTAGTGTTTCCCACAGCTGGCCAAAAGCGGCCCTTACGAACCTTCACGGCTACTACGTTTCATAAACCTATTTTCATAAACGTGTCCAGAAACTATTGCAAAAATAAGGCCATTTGCATTGAATCTTTAATTTTTTTATTTATTAATTGTTTCTATAATGGACATTGAATTGGAAAAATAAGACGTCTACAAAATACTTATTGCTGAAGGACCTTTCCATCGTAAATTTAACCCAACAGGTGGGTCATTAGTCACTGATTTCCTCTCAAAGCACCTGCTGCTTTTTGCGAAACGACATCGTATTGAATTAATATTTAGTAAAAACAATATGTGATAATATTTACGAATCAGACTGGTGAGTGCGATTTTGTATTGTTTTAAATAAGATTGTATTTTATTGAATACATTCTTGATTATGTCATTAAATTCGGTTTTGCGTGCATGAGTCCTTAGAAGTAGTAATCTAGTCCTTCTTTTAACATTGTGTTCTAATTCGTTTTCTTCTAATCTTTCTATTACCTATTTCATTGTTCACTATCATTTAAGATGATACTGCCCTTTGATGTTCACGGCTAGATATTTTTCCTACAAAAAAGCAACATCTCTCCAAAAAGTCCAGAAAAAAGAAACAGGAAAGAGGACGAAATTGTCCATCTTCCATGAGCAATAAATCTCACTCGAGATAAGGCAAATGAGATTGCCATGATTACAACAACCATAGTAACAAAACTAAATCACTCTGCAATAACAACGGAGTAAATATATGTAGAGGATAAAGAGATTCCTTTTGAAAACTCAGAGATTTTTTCTATGAAAGAAGCGTCTAATGATAATAATCCCAATGAAGCGACAGATGACTGAAAAGATAAGGTGAATGCCCCACAAGAGCGAGTTGAAGAAGCGGAAACTTAGACATAACACCCGCATAGGAAACACATCCTCTCAAAGAACAGTTTAATCGAAATCATTTGGCTGTCAATTGATAATTTAACCTGGCAAAGGGGAAACTAGATGCGGGTAACGTAGGCGATTGATTATCTGGCGATATGCTATCAATATATTATAGCGATCTTCAGATGAGTCTATGTCCAGGAGTGGGCGGCATTAGCTAAAATTATGATGATCATAATTGTCCTTTGTCAAACTAAATACAACATTAGTCAAAATTGAGATTTTTTGTTTTTTTTAACGGAATTAAATCTCATTTTTGGTTTGGTCTAGTCTAATTTGACAATAGAATCGGTGTCATTATATTGATATATTTCAACACAAAAATAGGTAAGCTCTAGGCGTGTCGCGTTTGGTATTCAATGTTTATCTACCTAAAATATATGCAACCACAATTCGCAACATTAAACGCAAAGCCTATTTACATAATATACGAACAAAATCAAATGCAATTATTTATCGAAGTGAATTTTACGATTTGACAGCCGACCACCCAATGTATCCAATAAACAACGCAGGCATCGCAATAAATTGCTAATAAAATGTTAGAAACGAACAATAAAATCGTTGGTGTTTTGTTGCTGATACCAAAATATCGTCGTGGAAATGCTCCGTAGCACAGATTAAATATAAGCTGATAGTAATGTTTTTTTTTAATTTATAGTCTACAAAATACGTATAGACAAAAAAGACAATCAATTTAAATGTACTTAACTAAGCAGTATACCTATTACAAATTAGTATGAAAACAAACATAAAATTAATAATTCTTTTTACAGAAATGGGGGCAAATGAACAGAAGGATCGCCTGATGGTAGGTGATCGCCACCGACCCTCTATAACCGCGGCGGCAGCGTATTAGATCCGTCGCCGGCCTCTGAAGAACTATGTACTAAATTTAATTATTTTTACACACTAATACAAAACCGACTTCCATATAATCATCATTGTAGTCTCATACGTATTATTAAAGATAATTTTATTTTGCTCATTTGCTCATTTAAATTACGCTCATTAAAATAGGACTACTTGACAAGTACTAGCTTCCGATTATTAAAAAAAAACATGAAAATCGGTACAAGCAGCAAAATGTATGTGTTTTTTTAGAAGTCGGTTAAAAATGACATATTTTATTATATAAGGTTAGCTGGCTACAGGTACATGTTTCACTCTAGCTGTGCTACTTGAACTTAGAGTATCGTACTGCAACCTACCCTTACTGAAAATATTATATGACTAACTTGTAATCGTTTCAGCTTAATTTGTTGGTTGTTGTCAATTTCACAAAAAAAAACAATATCGCATAGAATTAGATATATGAAATAATTAGTAAGATTAATATACATCGATGAACGAAAATGATCTTCAATTAAACTAAGCCCTGTTCAACTGTAGACAGCCCAAACACAGATAAGTAAGACATATTAATAGTCAAAACTCCGAAATTACTTAGGCTTGGCCTTGCGTTTGTCTACATAGCACCCCTGACGTCATCACCCGTCACTTAATACACCTAATTGTGTAACAGTACCCAAATGCTTATATTATCAGAAGTCAGAGAACCGGAAGATATGAAGTCCGATAATTTAAAAAAATGGCATTCCAATATAACAATACATTGCATAATACCTTATCAATCATCAAAGCCACGATCGAATGGCCGAACACGTATTCACTATTATAACTTACCGCCAACAATTAACCATTTACCCGAGCTATACTGGGTACATTAAGACTCATTTAAAATACAATGACTTGGTCACATGGACCGGACGCATGTAGGCATTATAAAAAGATGATCGGAGAATTTAAATTTGCCATGTTGTCGTAAAAGGGCCTAATGTACCGCGGTGAGTTGTGTCGCCGCTGTAGAATGCGGTGCACGTAACGCAAGACGGAAGCGGCGCGGCTCAGACGACCCATCTTTTGCATTTGTATTCTACGGACTGAACAAAGTACCATAATACGTTTATCTCTTTTTTACGACTTTTAGATTGTAATGTTAGTTTTGTTTTAGAATTGGCTTAGAACTTACATGTATAGGTTACCTTGATGTTATTTTAACTATCGTCCCTTTACTTCCCCATCCAATCGTCAGGTCTGGGTTCCTAAAGGAAGAATTCCCTAGCGTAGTAGACTAGTAGAGACCTCGCATAGTCTCTACTAGTGTCTATGTGATGAACGAATATAAATTTACCTACTTTTCAATCGATTGGTTATTTTTTTTATATGCCTACTAGCTGAACCCGATTTTTTTTTTCGTTTTTTTAGATTGTACTCGTCAAATATGTGTGTGAAGATATGAAGTAAAATTCTTCTCATCCAACTTATAAGAGAAAACCTCTACAACTTAACGATATATGAATGTCATATACTTCTTTTCTTTTCCAAGACGCTCCCTCATGACTTAGGAACGAGTCTCTGTCTGAACAGAAAACTTGTGAAAAGATAAAATCTTACCTTGGACCCAAAGCTGATCGATTCTCGTGTGTATTTGTGCGGATTTGAGGCCGACACAAAATGTGGACAAAACCAAAATGGCCACAAAAAGAACCTTCCCAGCGTCGCCCTGAAGAAAGCAGCCGAGTATAAACAGCTGCTCTTGTAGCCACGCTCGAATCCACAACGATGTTCTTCCACCTTGGATTTTTCCCTGCAACAAACATTTCATTAGAAATCTACGTATAATACTCCTTGTATTGAAAAAAAATCTTGACTCCGCCTTCATCCAAACGCGACCAATTTGATCGAGATAAGTTGAACAATTTACTTCCTGTCTTGAAGCCTCTTTCCCTTTTCTTCCAAGTGAAAAAGACATGACAGCGAAGCTCATCACAAGTTCGTCAACAGAGTGCATGCGTGGAGCATGGAAACTTGATCCCTAGCGACCCTTATGGAAAAATGAACGTAAATGTATGTATGTCAAAAAATGTTCCCTTTTTGCTTCAGCGGTAACGGTATCAGTATAGTCAGTAGAGACTCTTTTTATTAACAACTCTTTTTATTAACGGTACCATGGCTGACCATGACTTACTTATGTTTTATAAAATATAAATTAGTCATTTCTTAGAAGAAGGTTGAGTCAAGAGCCACCGAACCTGACGAGTGCACAAAATGAGTTATGAATGTTGAGGAAGCGAAACGGTTGTGGCTGAATCGTCACGGATGGCGCTCGGTTCTCTTAGCTTACCCACAAGGGGCCCTTTTCTTGAAGGTAGTAGGTACTCAAGTTGTCAATTAGTATAATAAGTGTCTGTGATCGGATATCAAATATGGCGATAGACCACCTGACATAGACATATAGTAAATAAACAAATTTTGGTGCGTTGTGGAATGTGTTTGTGAATTACACTTCTGCCTACCCTTTCATGGATAAGGCGCGTGATGACATTCATAAAAATAGATTTCAAAGCGTTTAAAAGCAATTAGACGAATGATATAATGTTCTTCAAAATCAGCAATATTTGAAACTATATCGTACACATATTAAGTCTAACTGATCGTATCAATAACATTTAAGTCACCTGCATAAACAGGGGATAAGATTACACAACTAGGATCCAAAACAGTCTAGTGTCGCTGGTATGAGCTACAATGCTGTTCCAGGTTCAATTCCCGAATTCACGGTAGGCAGAGGTGAAACTAGTATACAGTAGCGCTAGTGTGTACTAGTAATACCTACCTACGATAAGCCGATGATATTAAGCCTGTCATCATATCGGGCATATATAGTAATGCTAAATAGTAAATTTTTTTCAGAAAATCATTAAACCATTTTTTGTCCGACCCGAGATTTGAACCCTCGTAGATCTTACATTATATACTGACACTGGTACCAGTATGCCAACGAGACGATAACGGAAAGCGAATTCGCATATCAATGGTTAGAACCCGTTCTTCTTAAAGTGCCTCTCCAACTAGTGAAGGTTGCCAAGCAGCTCCGCATATCTATTTCGCTCTTTAGCGAGATTAAACAGATCCCAAAGAACCCGTTAAGGATTAGGATTAAGGATATTGCATCGTATACTTATTTTCCGCTATTGTATTAAAAATAAAGACATTTGAAGAAATAGTAATTCGATGTTATATTGAAACAGAAGCTCTCAGTTTTATCTATACATCTAACATCAAAACATGAGCGGTATTAGAATGTTTAAAGATTTATCCGAGATTTTAAACGTCGAAATAATTTTCCGTTGATTGTGATTAATGAGATACACGGGCGGTCGCGGCGGCGAATACTTGGCGCCATCCGAGCCCCGACTATGAACCCGACTCAGGAAAACATGGCGGGAACTAATATACTTATATAGGTATTATTACCCTACTGGCTTAGGTTTATGTTTTTCGAGCGTGTGTAAGTGTATGTGTATCAATTTCTTTTACTAGGTGATAGAGTTCTGCGATGACTCGCCCGGATTGGTACCGCCGCCTTACTTATTCCTGCCGCAATAATGGCAGTGCTTACCATTGTCGTGGTCCGTTTTGGAAAAGTATTACCTTACGAGTCTTACCATCCCAGACTCAAGGTTGGCAACGCACCATTAACACCTTTGTGTATATAGGCGACAATTATCTACTACCATCAGAAGATCCATCCGCTTATTTGCTTTCCTATAATATAAAAAAAATAAAATCTAATATATATTAAGTTCAAACGCTTAATTATAGAACACATCTATTGGGTCCTCGACGGAAAACTCATGTTTGAAACAGAATTTTTACGTCTTTTTATGTTTATTGTCTTTAGAATTTTAGAAAACAAATTGTCACGAATGAATCCCAACGGTATTTCCTATAAAACAAAACACGGAACATGCTCTTCTCTATTCTAGCTTACGCAGCTTAGCGTCTTAGACAGAGAATCAAATACCTACTCATGCTATATTACAATAAAAACAACAGACTGTTATTTTCAAACAGGTTTTTAAAACTGTTATTTTAGTGGAACCGGAACAGCCACCCTTTCTACGCATGTGCATTTAACAAAATTTATTTATGTTCCTAGAATTATGTAGGATGATAATATATTATTTCAAATTATATCCAGTAGTTTAGGAGCGTATTCAGTACAAACAAACAATCTTTTCTCTTTATAATATTAATATAACAATCATAATTCATCATCTTCATTCATCTATATAACAATAATACAAAGTAACAATATACAACCAAAAAATAAACTTCTAAAAGAAACTCACACTGGGCTCGTTCATATCATTCCAAATGTGGACATCCTTGCTGGTACCCGGAAAGTTCTCGTAGCGGTACCTTTCCTTATAGTACTTGCTGGCTTCAGGCAGGAAAAAGTCCAAGTAGGAAGACGAACCTGGCCAGCACCAACCTGACATAGCAAAGGACAAAATAGTACCTAATATAGGTATTGTAGAGGTATGATATACAACCTCTGCGTTTCCCAGAAAAGACTTAAAATAAAAAAGAAATATAAAAACATTGACAGATAAAAGATGTCAATTCAAAAAATAGGGAATTGAATTATATAATATTATGTGGATAAAAATAAAGGCAATAATTATTAACAATATTTAAATACTAATATGTATATAATAAAATAAATGCGAAATGAAGTGATATACAAGATAAAAGGACAAACTGCTTCATTTCTACGTTATTATAAAAAGTTAAATATGATCCCCACGGAAGACGCCCCGTTACAGTATCATCGGCTAATCATGGGTGTATTAGTAACACGTGTGTGTACAGTATTATTTTCACCCGTCTTTAAAGATAATGGGCTTGATTATATTTGTTTTACATTAGCGTACAATATATCTTAAACCACGACTGACTTATCTCGACTAAATTGGAAGAAGGAGTCAGTCTCCGAAACCGAGGGGAGTGCATGTTAAGAATTACGAATGTTGAAGAAACGAAACGGATGCGTTTGAGTCGAGGTTTGAGTCATGAGGTACTCAGATCTCTCTGCATACCCACATTAGGCGTGGTGGTATAATAATAACAAAATTACATGAGTCGAACATCATAGAGAAAGCAATACTATACCATCGTAATCTTTTCCGTCCTTGTCCTTCACATACAAGCCAAGCTCCGTGGCGTCCTCGTGCACGAAATATCCAGGCGACCGTTTGATATGAGGGTCGATGATCACAACAAGTTTCCTGCCCTTGGCTGTGAGATTCGCCACCATTTCAGCTGGATGAGCAAATTTAATAGGATCCCATGTGAAGTATCTAGAAACAATTTAATATATTAAGTACTGTCAACAAATGCCGCCTAGTAGCATAAATCCGATCCAAATTTTATAAACAATGTCAAAGTCAGACTCATACAAAAAATAAGCCAACTACTTTGCTGGAAGGAAGCCTGTAAATGAGCAAAGGTTATACAAGTCACTCCTTTGGTGACAACGAGGTCGAAGAGTATTGCGATAACTCACCAGCCTAAATCACCCCAGCAGCTGGGGTCAGTACTGATCGAACCCCCCTAAAATTTATATCAAATTTTACTTATTTTTATTTTACACTATTAGGGCGCCCTGACTTCGCCAGCCATAATAAAAAAATTATAACCTATAGCTTTTCTCGATAAATAAGCTATTTAACATAAAAAGATTTTTTAAAATTGGTCCTGTGGTTTTTGAGATTAGCGCGTTCAACCAAACAAACAAATAAACAAACTGTTCAGGTTTATATTATTAGTATAGATGAAGGCAAAAATGCCGACGGATCTCCTGATGGTTATAATTAACTGTCGCCTACATACACTAATGGTGTTAAGCTAATGGTGCATTGCTAACCTTGAGAATGGGATTTTAAGGCTCTTGCATAAGTTTGCTTACCTTACTAGAAGCAGATGTTATTTGGCAATTTCAAATGAACCTATGTTCTCTAAAAATATCCACTTACTTCTTCTGGTCAGTGTATTCGATGTCCAGCCATATGGTGTCTGCGGGGATATCGTGAACGTCAAACAGGTCATCCACCATCCGGACTTCAGCTTCGTCCACGTAGTTCCAACGGGATTGGTGGTACGCGAGGGAGAATTTCTGAAATATTTTTTCATTATATAGACATGGGTTATATTTTTTAACTAATACGCATCAGTTAAAAAGATTGCTATATTCAATTATAAAAACTAAATCACTAATACTTAAAAAAAAAAAAATTAATGATTGATTCAACACACCAGGTCGCTTGCGGGGTTTAAGAACCAAACGCCGATCATCACAATTCACACAAACCGGTTTGGGTTCTTCTACATTCATCACTATTTTCATGTACACTTGTTGGTTTCGATGACTCTTGACTCCGCCGTCGTCTAAGGCGCGACCAATTTGGTCAAGAGAAGTCAGTTGTGGTCACCCATGATACCATTCAATCTCGCATTGTATGTCTGTTTCGTCAGACACCTCTAGTTACGTGTAGTAGATTATGTCAAAATAATATTGTGGATATCAATATAAAATAAAATAATAAAAAACACTTTATTGACTAACGACAAAAGGCGAAATTAATGCCTACTGGCATTTTCTTACATTTTACCTATAACTATGTCGAAAAATGTGGCTTGGGGTAGTGCGAGATGGTAGTTCCATATACCTATTCTAATACACACATACTTACTATACACCTAACAATTTACATACTTATATAAATAAATTAGTAATTACAGATATAAATAACATAAACACG
>DVZW01000242.1:0-11654 GCA_018237805.1 Mesosemia grandis
TTTTAAGTGAATATATAATGTATTATAAGTTAAAAAACTAACCATGTGACGCGTGCAAAGCAATAAAATATCGAGTTTACTTTCTAATAATGTGTCGTAAAGACACAAAAAGTGAATGTAAAAACTAATTACAAAAATATCTGAGTACTTATTTACTCACGTTAGATGTATTATATTTTAACAAACGTTTAATATTTTGATAAAAATAAATGAATGAATAAATATTTAAATGATTTTTTGGCATCAAATCACTTGACGTCAATTCTGTAACATCATAAAATGTTACTCTCAACGCGCCCAAAGAAGTATAACTTCAATAAAATAAACGAACACTTGAAACAGTCATTCATTAAGATGCACAAGGAAAGAATCGTAATTATGTAGCAGCAGGATCTGCGATAAAATAAGTAATGTATCGGAACTAGCATCAATCTTTGTCCGACGTCGGTCTCATCGGCCGAGCAATCAAAAAACTAACCCATCGCCACCGCTCGGAATACTGATGCCTTTTTAGAATTCTCAGCAGAGGATCTGTTCGCAAACTTATCCCCTGAAAGTAAATAGATGTTACAATGTGGGGTGTGACGTCATAGAAGTGGAGTGCCATTTGAGCGTTGAATTTGTAAATATTGGTTCATTTTCAGGGACGATTGTGAATGATTCCCTTAAATGGAGTCATTTGTATTGTAGGGGAGGGTTTGGTTACACACTTGTAACTGTGGTACTTATTGACCACTTTTGATGCGTGAGGGTTGAATTGCTTTTGTCAATTTTGAAACTGATTTATGATGATAAGTTTTTAATTGCTCGATTATTTTTTATCTAGCCATATGCGTAAAATATATTTAGCCATATGCGTATTGATTAATGATAATTTTATGTATATCAGTAAGCTTATTATCTTTCAAGAGGAAGGCCTACTACAACTAGTAAACTCATTCGAGCGTGCTCATACCTAAACAAAGTACACGACCAAGAATTGAACCCGGAACATATAAATTGTAGCCGGAGGCAGAGGGAGGTGCGAATCTTTCGAGTTCATCGCAAATTGACATTGTTATATTATATAAAATAGACAATAGAAAACGTCTTAAAATAATTGGTATAATTTAAAAATGACATTTTTATAACCATTTTATCAAAAGCATGTTTTAAATGCGTAACCAGTGTTAATATTAAAAAAAATATAGGCAAAAGTGGAAATCTTGCTTATAATAGGGTAGTAACTTTATTGAGTAGATACTAGCTGGCGCTCGCGCGTTCGTCCGCGTGAAAAACAGGAACAACGCTATCCCACAGAAGCACTTTTTTTATAAACGGGATAAAATGTATGTGTTATTCTTATATATAAGCTTTATTACTAAAGTTTCATCTAGATCTTTCCAGTAGTTTTTGTATAAAAGAATAACAAACATCCACCCTTACAAACTTTCGCATTAATAATATTAATAAGATATCATAATTAGCTTGGTCTTGTACCAAAGGGTACTTGATGTACTCGTTAATTTGGGTTTTCTAAACATTTCAATCTTAAAAAAATTTAATGTATAACCTACAAAAATTTTAAGATGAATTGTATATAATTAGATGCGGACCGAGTACAAGATTCGAGTAGCTGATTATCGAGTATTGTTCGATCTGAGGTCTTACTGTAATCAAATCGAGTGAGTTGCTTTATAACTCGACACAGTATACCGGTTACGGATAATTGCTACTTTTTAAAATATAAAAATGTAACTAAAATCTTACTTATATTATAAACAAGCGACGCGTCCTGGCTTTGCACGGGTGTGATGCTGGTACTAAATATACTACAGAATATCTTTATTTAACCTCTAAAATTATCAGTGTTTCTCTACTATATTATGCATGTATTATACATATACCTTACTCTTGAATCACTCTATCTATTAAAAAAAACCGCATCAAAATCCGTTGCGTAGTTTTAAAGCATACATATGGACAGACAGCGGGAAGCGATTTGTTTTTATACTATGTAGTGATGCGAAAATTTGTGAGTAACAATGAATGTTTGTTACTCTTTCACACAATAACTGCTGAATGGATTTGGTTGGAAAAATTTAGTAATATAGCTTATACATCAGAATAACACATTCTCTTGTATCTATATCTTTTTTATATTTGTTTATACATGTTTTGTATTTATGGGATAGCTTTGTCCGTGTTTTTCACGCGAACTAAGTCGCGGGATCCAGCTAGTCTACTGTAAAAATCGTCGCAATGTCAGTACGACTACATCGTTTATTGTGATTACAATTGTCAGGATAAGATTTGCACGGGATCAACAGAATCTCAATTCCCATGGCAACGGAATCTACGGGTTCGGGGAATGTATATAAAAAAATATGTTTACGTATAATATTTGTATCCAGGTAGTTTATGGGAAGGAGATTCGAGAACGGGATAATGAACCCTACGGTAAAGGGATCAACGGGTTGAAACTTTACTACGCACTCGGACGAAGTCGGAGCGGGCCGCTAGTAATATAATTAATGTAAAATATATCTCTCGCTGTTATTTATACTGATAACAAGTATAGCCAGAGATTTTGGTTTTCAAATGTCAACTGTCTTTGTCAAGATCATTTTCATCTAATTTTTTTCATTAATTTTGACTACGTGTGAAAATTGATAAAAGGTGATTATGCCGTGTATCGAATAATAAACGAGTACTCGGCACAACACTATATAACTATATCTATTGCGAAGATAATGTCGAGCATAAATTGTTCTACTTTTTGCTCGTTTGCATTAATTTTTGGGGTGACATCTGCGGGTAATAGCATCTCAAACTCGTATATTATAATCATTGATTGAATTTACCATCCCCGAAGCTCTTGTGAAAAATTGACACCTATTACTGAAATTGAGCAAGGGTTTCCGTACATCACTTCAAATTTCACCCCGAATATCAAGTCTTTTATGTTGGAAATATTGGCGTGCGTAAATAGAAGGCATTAACCGTTAACGCTTGGCAGAAGTATGCCTTTGAATAAGTTGTGATCTGGAACGGCTTTTGTATCTTCACACCTATTATCTTATTAAGGGGTAGACTAAAAACACGTTTTCGCATTACAGATTCAAACAATAGATAGTTATATTGGAAAATACCAGTCTTTGTG
The DNA here is from genome assembly GCA_018237805.1 of Mesosemia grandis. NCBI lineage: Eukaryota > Metazoa > Arthropoda > Insecta > Lepidoptera > Riodinidae > Mesosemia > Mesosemia grandis. The sequence goes on from DVZW01000242.1 coordinate 3,143, forward strand.
TTGGCGCGGACTAAAATATAGCTTCTCTGTGACTTCACAGTTTAACAATTCTGGGGTTATTCTCTCTCTCTCTCTCTCTCTCTCTCTTTCTCTCTCTTTCCTAGGCATTATTATTCTCATCTGATTGTGGGGTTTGATTTTAATTCATAGGCCATTCTATAAAAATATATTCTCGTCCATTAGCCTTGAATGTGTAGAAATATATGCAGCTAGTACACTCACGGCCTTAAGTGCACTTGACATGTGACAGGTGACAAGCCAACCGCCGTTTGTCCAACCTGCGAATTGAACCCAGGACCTTGTTCATCTATGTCATCGGTACCACTAGATTGAGGAGTCGATATCTTTCAATTAAATCAGATAGACATAATCATCAATAACCTCAAATATTATCTTTTATAAAATTTTAATAAATAAATAAATAAAAAAAATCATTTTGATATTTTAAATAAAATGGAATTAAAAATTAGATTTGACGGTTCAAAAAATGCGCCACTGGGAAAGTGCTAGCATACCCACGATTATCCGATGATATGAAGTCCTATGATGTGAAAGCTGCTAAGACTGTCGCCATATTGGGCACATATTCCTATCCCAGGAATGAAGTTTTTTTCAGAAAATCTAATAAACTCATCAAACTATTTTTACGCCCGATCGAATTGAACCCGTGCATCTTAAACAGACACCAGTTCATCTATGCCAAGGAGGCGATAACAAACAGAAACCTTTTCAAAACACTTATACTATTTCATATACAGTATATACGATTAAAACGCAGTTTCATGAAATGATAACCTTCATTATATTATAAAGCTGCTGAGTTTATTTGTTTGTTTTAACGCGATAACCTCAAATGACTAGACCGATTTAAAAATATCCTTTGCTATTGTATAGTCCAGACATCGAGGAAGGCTACAGACTATAAATCTTTTACTATGTACCACGGCCAAAGCTGGGGCGGGCGACTAGTATATTATTATACACTTAGTATAGTAGAAGTTTGTATTAGAAGCTAAAGACATCCTATTTTTACCCTGAAAACGTTTCGTAAGATTAAATAAGTTACCAAAAACATTCACAAAATCTTTGCTATCCTAAGCAGTCGTATTTCGTGACACGGCCCAATTAAGAAAAACTGACGAAGCTTTACAATGCCCGAACATTAAAATACGTCTTTTATTGTTAAAGACACAATGACTTGACTGGCAATGCGGCAGCCGTATTATTTGAGGAAAAGAAAATAAGGTATTTTCATTAATGATGTTAAAATTTAATTGCGTTCCGCAAAATGATCTTGCCTGAGACTCTCTGCGCGTGGTGACTTCTCTACGTTTAATTGTATATTTAAGAAACATGCAACAATGTTTGATGCTCTTCTTTGCTGTATATTTTTCTTGATTGATATTTAATTTAATTTAAATTTAAAATCATTTAATCAAGTCATCGCCTCAGTGTCGCCATAAAACGCAAGAGTTCAAATTCTAGGTCAGGCAAAAAAAGTATTAACGTTTTTTTTCAGATACTAAAAATTTACCTACTCGGGATTGAATGTGTGCCTGATATATATATACATTCTTATCACATCACATCAGGGGATTTCATTTTTATCATAACGAGATTTGTCTGCTTGTTAGTCTTTCAATACAATAAATGGAAAGCTATTTTATTTAACTTTTACAAAACTCTATTCGAGTCATGCCAATTTAGTTTTTATGTTATATAACTGGGAATACAGTTGTTTTTGCCAATCGACGATGGCTGGACTTGGCTTGTGCATTGAAGCAACTTTGAGATTGTTATTTTCACAGTGTTGAAAAATAAATTGGTGTAAATTTGCAATGTTATTTTCTTAGAAATATTACTTGAGCAGGTGCATTGTAGAAGGTTGTTTGCTCAAATAACACAGTCAGCAAATATGAAACAGCGAAGCTCGTCATATGAAAACTATGAATTCAAATAAAGTTGTATTACTTTCAATTGGACATTGTGCTCCATACTCTATTGACTACGGAACAGGTTAAATGTGATTCGTTTTGGCTTGCGTACTTTGTTAATTGTATATTCTTTCTCGTTTTATCCCGCTATGGTATAAAGTCATTGTACTATTTTATATACATCATCACGCCAGGTACTTTGCGGGGTAAACAGAGAGAACCGATCGCCAAATATCACGATTCAGACACTGGTTTCGCTTCCTCGATATTCATTATTTTTTTCATTCGGTTTTCTTGGTTTCTGTGAGTCTTGATGGCGCTTTTTTCCAAGGCGATCAGTTTGGACGAGATAAGTCGTAGTCGCCCATGGTATCGCCTGCCGTTTACTTTTGCATTGTATATCTATTTCGTTGAACGAACTACTTAAGGAATTGAACCGATATATTTCCGTTCTAGTCTAGTTCTAGTTGTCACGTCTAACCATTAGATAGCAAAGGTTATATACATCTAAGATGAATAAGCATATTAAATGCCCACTATTTGTGATGGGTGATCGGTCTTTACTATTGAGAGTTTTCATGCTTCGGTCAACTTTAAGCAGTTGTTCCTGCTGTACCTTAGTCTCCAAACCGGAACAGGACAATGATATGTACTGTAAAAATAATTATTATTTCTACAGCCTAGTCTGTGTCCTTTATCCAGGTCTATGTTCAGGTATTTTATGTCAGATCTCTACTATCTAGTAGTCACGATGATGATGACTATACGAGGGTCAAACAATCCTCGTTCGGCTCTTACAAATTTCTTGGAAAGAAGACAGTTACGCTATTCTTCATGTGGAGCCGGATCAACTGGAATTATTACATTTTTGTTGATATTGTAATCAGCCTATCTCTGCACACTGAAGGAAATAAACCTCCTAATTAGGAATACAAGTTATTTATTTATAAACAGCCTAGTTGGTCAGTAGTTAGCATACACGTCTAACTACACCGACGAGTTTCGAGTTCGATTCCCACGGAGCAGGTATTTCTGTGATGAACACAGATGTCTATTTCTGGGGTGTATATTAAAAAAAATGCAGTGTTTATATATGTATTTCTATGTATTAGTATCGCAGGCAAATATGTTTGCTTAGTTTAGGGTTAGATCAATTCTTGTAATTTGTTTTATACTAGAAATATACTTGATATGTAGGCTGTATAGTATACGATCATAGCTAAGCAATTGTCCTTATTGTATTAAGAAATATATACTTCAGTTCAAGTCATATATAAAACATTTAATAGTATAATAGGACATTGAGAGTTTATGTAATTGAGACAGATTACCGGTTCGGGCTTCAACTATGTATACAAGAAAATAAATGTCATCTTTTGAAAAATTTTTATATATTTAACTTTTATATAAGTTTTAAATTTATCTCTTATATTCATAGTTTTCTAAAATGGATTTTTGATAATGGTAAATATTGAAAATGATGAAATGATATTAAAATACTTGACTCTGGTAAAATAGACGCCTATTTGGTGTCTGGAAGCCATTTTGAAAAAAGAAGAAAAATAGTATAATAATTCTTTGCTGTCCAATGTAATATGAAAGCATAGCAACGCCTCAAATATCTTCAAAAATTTATAAAATTACTTAAAAGCTTCAAAACTTGGAGTAAAGCTAGACATATCCTAACTTGTAACCTGGCACAATGCCAAGAACGTTCTTTATACTAACCTTATCGTACTGATTCATAATAGCTTGAAAATCAACTTTAACAGCTTGAAATAGATCGCATTTTGGGACGAAATTTTGTTTCTATTACCATTTTCGTTTAAACTCCATTCACCTATGGTATCGTAGAATCTGGATTTGACGTGATATTTTATACTTGATTATATATTAGGGAAGTGTCCATTTAACGCGCCATTTAGCGTATACAATTCTAAAATCTTTAGCAGTTTCTATCGGTACACATAATATAAAGCTGAAGGGTTTATTTAGTTGAATGCGCTAATCTGAGAAACTACTGGACCAATTTTGATTCTTTTTTTGTGTTGGATAGTCCATTTATCAAGGAATCCTATAGGCTATAAAAATTTGATTATATACCACAGGCGAAGCCGGGGCAGGCCTCTAGCTATTTGTATGTAACGAGTTGTTACCGCAGTTTGTTTTCAATATTTCACTGTTGCAAGCGGTGATCAGGGTTCAACTGAAGCATTATTGTAGAAAAATAAGGTGTGAACAGACAAATATTCGCAAAATACACTGTGATAAGAACCCGTATATATTATAATATGATAAGTGATGGAAATTTTGTTAAAAATATATATTTTTGAAATCATTATACAGCGCCAATGTATTTCTCTGTGGTTCGTTTGATAATATCTGGTTTTCCTTTCACTTATTAGCTATACATACATGTCATATTGCCCTGTCCGTTGGGGTTAAGCAAAAACAACCGTTAACAGAATATAATAAGATATAATATTTATAAAAAAAATTGTGACGACTTCTTAGATTAATATCATTTCGCATGTGGTTCCCGCAGGAGTTTAGTGTCTCGTACATTTACAAAATATATAAATGAAATTTGTTTTTATACTCAATTGCAACGACTGTTTTCTTCGGAAATATGTATCTTCTTGTGATCAAATGCTGCTTTTATGGAACGTAACAGAAGAATAAGTTATTATAAGGTTGTGAATGACACTGCTGAAATGGCTGTTAAAATAATGCCAGATTTAAACGCTTTCTTTACGCTGAAAGTTCTTACCGCGTTGTTTTCATTAACATAAAAATTAAACACTTATGTTACACTGATTGAATGTTATTATTTTGTTTTTAATTAAAGATTCATGTTGATCTTATTTTATTTTAATTGTTACCAATTAGTTAGTCCCATTTTTATATGTTTTATACCAGACGGAAATATCTCTTGGTATGATGGGTTGCGATCATGCTAGAAAGTTGCAATTTCACATTTGTTTTTTCATTAAATATATTTATTTAATTAATAATATTATTTAATAAATATTATTTAAATAATAATTATTATTCAACATTCGTTAAAATTTCGCTTACATTATATGTAAAATAAAAACTTTGTATAGAATAGAAACGTAATCGGGATTTGTATGCTATTTCGTTTCATGCAAACATATGTAATACCCCAAACCACGTACAAACAAAGCCACCTGCGATATCGCACTATGAAAACCCCGAAATCGGGACTTGCGGGCGTTCGTTTATACACAAGGCATTCAACTTTATTGATATAGAACCTATTGGAAACACAATGGCGTCAGCAACATATTTGAATTCAAAATGTTTTTAGTTTCATTCCCACTCAAAATTCAATCTTATTTCGGGGGTTAGAGGTTCGTTTTGCGGATGTGGGGTGTGGCGAAGGCAGACGTCGATTTGTGAGCGTTCCACAGGCTGTGTACTAGTTGTTGGCTGGATGCCAGTTTTGGAAGTCTCCAGTTTCATGGCCAGAAGGCCTTGGCCACACCGCTTTATCTATTCAGAACAGAACTGTAATAATAAAATTGTCTGGACACTATAGTACGGGACCATTTAGTAATTAAGCTATAATTTGTCTTCAGCTATTTTTATTACATTTAAAACTAGTTTTGCCCCAGATTTTGATCGCTAAGGAGTCTAAAGCTATGTTGCATTACTATGCTTTTTTAAAAGATAATATAAAACTTTACCGAAATAACAATAGCAGTTACTACCGATAACAGAAGCTACCTTCAAGTGAAAGTTCCATCAAAATTGACCATAAACATTTCGGAATATCCGAAATGTCTACACCAATTTTGATGGGAATAAAGAAACAGACAGATAACTATTTTTGTTTTATGTACCGTACCGTTCACAGGCTTTCATCGAACAGCCATTTTGATATCACAAACAGACACTTAAATTTATTTTTATCATGTATACAATATTATTAACGGAGAGTCTTTTCTATTTTACATGAAGACAAACAAGCAGACGGATCTCCTGATGGTAAGAGATTAACGTCGCCTATATACACCAAAACTGTGGACTTAACACTTGATATCACTTGACTCTTGACATGAAAGTTCTGCATAATTTCATATATAGCCGCCCCTCTTTAAATTTTGGCGTGATGATTTGGATACTTACGACATAAACATTCAGTTCTAATGTTTGTAAAGGACATTTTCGTAATAATAACAGATAATTAGCGTCTCAGCGCCCCCTACATAAAACGTGCCGTGAGTTTTAATGACGAATTCCGACAGAATTTAATTTCCACTGTACATAATTTGTGGTCAATTTTATTGACGCGAATTATTCATTCATTAATCGTTAACCGCATATATTTAAACATTAATACGTGTATAATTGCATGCAACTATTTTCCATGTGAATGTCGTTTTTCTGCCAGAATTTAGAGTTAAAATTCATTAATTGCTGTTCTTCACATGTTTGTTCGTTCATTTATATTTACAATGGAACTGAAGCATTATTTAGATAGGCTCTTGGTTAGTTTTTTAATTAATTATTATCAATTGTTATTTTTTATATTATATAGTTGTTGTTTTATAGCACTTATTCTATTTCACTTCAGTGGTGGAAGTGAAATAGTACAAATGCTATAAAACAGTTAAAAGAATTTGACAAAGTGCCGATGATGAAAACAATAAATGACATTATCAATAATAATTTATTCATGAAAATAGTCTTGAATGTTGAAGGAGTCAAACTGATGTGTGATTCTTGATGTCTGGAGCTACGTTCTCTGCTTACCCCGTATTGGAACTGGCGTGATGATACACCCTAATATAGGTTACACACAGAAGATTAGATCAGTTTTAATTCTATACGTTCCTAAAGGTATTAATTTTAGGTGGTGTAGATTGGAAATCCTACGTATTGTGATTAATAAAATAGGAAGTATACTGACAGGAGGCTCACCTGATGGTGAGAGATCGCCATCACCATCTTATGTTGCCGGCCTGTCGTATGTCGTGGCAATTTGTATCAATGTTGTTTATGAGGCGAAAAATCATTTATCTTGATCAAATTGATCAAACTTTAGATGAAAGCGTAGTGAATAATTTTTTTGTAACAACCATATCCAGAAATACAGACATCTATGTTCATCATACCAATGCCTCCTTCGTCGGGATTCGATACACGAGCATCGTCGGTTGGCGTCGTTAAACGTGTACGCTGACCACTCGACCAACGAGAGGGTAGTAGGCGCTTGGTTATATCTTGCTTGCTTGGATCTGGTACGCCTGTTAACATAAGAAGGGGTTGGCAGAGATTATCCCATAGAATCTTATATGTGACGGTTGGCGAGACCCGTCAGATGGCTATTAAGAATTATATAACAACCAGCTGACCGGACGAATGTCGTTTTACCATTTTTCTAAAGCTATACCACCATTTGAGTTAAACCAAACAATAAATATTTATAAAATGTCGTTAAAATAAGCGCATACGAACGCCGTGACACGGGATTTCTATATCTATACATATAATAAAGCTAAAGGTCTAAAGTCTGTACACAGAAGATATTCGAAAAACATTGGCTGGGGATACTTAGAATCGATAAGAGAGAACGTTCCAGCAGTTTTAGAGTTTTTTGTCTGTTTATTTGACCGCGTCACGTGAAAATGGCTATAAAAATTTAAAAAAAAATTTCATTTAGTAGCCAGCTAGTGTATCAAAATAATTATATGATTTGAATTATCAACTTCTAACTAGTAAATATTATATTGAGACGATAGCTAAATAAAGCTGAAGTCATTGACATGCAAGCAATATTTACGTTTAAATAAAAAGAAAATAATACGAAGCCTTACATGAACTAAATGAGACTTAATCTGATGATGTGAAACGCTACCTTTAATGAGAAGCCATTTTTTTAAAACCAACTGCACATTTATTACAACAATTCAAATGCAATGTTATCTAATACTTTAATTTGTATTGTTCTTTGTATTTATTTATTTGACTCCTTTCGTACAAATTGCTTAAACAACTATATATATAAAAAAGTGGACAAAGATATGCTTATCTTTTCAAGAGATATCATCCAGCAAAACCTAAAAAAAAGTTACAACGTCGAAAGGGATATATTTAAACCATTAAGGTGTAGGTACGTAGGCATAGTTTTTTTTAATAACAATATTAGAGCAAAAATTAAACTAGTGACTAAATAACCTAGAATCAGGTGAAAATAAAAACTAAAGTATAAAAAATGTAATTTGTATTTATACCATACTAGCGGCCCGCCCGGTCTTCGTTATATACATAGTAAAATTCTATCCCTATATAATTAGTTTTAAAAGTCTACATTATTTATTTATAGTAAGAGGAACTGAGATTTCTTGCTGGTTCTTCCACACAGAACCAGCCTTCTGACAACCACACTGAACCGATGGTGGAATAATTTTCTGATGATCTATAAATAGTAAATACTAAAACAGTTTACGTATAATAAATGATTTTGATTTTGATCCTTACATGGGATATAGAACGGAGAAATAAGATTGATAAAAGGTGGATGCGGTTACTTTGTATTACCTAGTACGCGT
>DVZW01000243.1:0-11646 GCA_018237805.1 Mesosemia grandis
GTCGATTTGTATATTGTACGTAGATATAAAGAGTGAAAGTGGATGGAAGTTTGTACGATTGACGTATTTGATCAAAGTGGACTAAAACGAAGGCGGAAGGAAAATCCCTGAAACCGCCGACAATGCTTAAACAGAGTAATAGTCGAAGAAGTGAGACGTGTGTTTCAATCGTAATGCTTAGAGTTCGGTTCTCTCTGCTTAACCTTCTAAGGACATGGCGTTAGATGTATATACATATATATTTTTATCGTGTTTGATAAGTATCTCATATTTCTTAGCTTTAGTCTAGAATCTTTTTCTGCCTCCGGCATCGAAAGGGCTAGCCGAAATTATCTTTCATTGAAATATCGTTGCGACTACCAAAATAACTTTGATTTTCTCTGGGCAGGCCGAGTTAATACCTCAGTGTCATCACATTACCACTATTAAATTTGGCATACAGAAGATACCAGAAGTGGAAATGAAAGGTGACTCAACGGTACAGGTGTTACACTAATGCACTCACACTTGGTCGAAGATGTTTAAGCCCTATGATGTGAATTTGGTTTGTCCACAATATGAGGATAGACTATAACTAGGCTGTCGCCATATCGTGGACATACCCAATTAAAATTTTAATTAACCTAAAAAGTTCATTAAACTAGCGATTGAAAATCTTAAGTGTATGCCGATATCGGTACCGCTAATCCAACGAAGCGATAATTAAACACTTGAAAGACCGCCACTACTGATACAAGAGGTCTGCGATGACTTGCCTGGTTTGATATCAACGCTTTATTTATTCCTTTCGCAATAACATAAATTCTTGTTAATGTCATGTCCAAGTTTGGAAGGTAAAATAGCCGGTACACTTACGCAAAATCCCTTTACCTATATACCTTTAGTATATACAGTATCTCTTGACGCACTTTTATAACATGAATGGGTAGACAGTGACCCAGTTCCCAATGTCTACGAATTCTGGAAATGAGGAAATGGTGTCTAGAACTGGTGTCTACAGGCGAGGACTATATCTGACCATCAGGAGAACCGTCAGATTGTATGTAGCATAACCGGTATTGACTTTATGGTGGCACAAGAAAGTAAGGCGTCGTAGAAATTCCGATGATTTTTCGCAATACACTACTACCTAGTAAATAAATGACCTGAGGTTGGTCGACGCCAATATGCGACCACTATTACTAACGAATTGGACCAATGCAATGCTCGAATTTGGTTCGAATCTAGAATCTCAGCCTATAAAGCTAACGACCTGACCACAGAGGCGATATTAAACTAATTTATTACCCCTAGCCATAAAGCAACTATCAGAAATTAACTTCTTCATATTGTCTATATACATACAGTATATTATACTGTCTTGCTTGAATAATGCTTCTTGATACTTATCAAATAAAAAATCTGATAATAAGTAATCGCCTCATTCAATTATAGTCACCAGTACATGTGCAAGATATTTTTAATATAAGCCGGATGATTAATTGAAAAATGGACTAATGAGATTTTAGGTTTTATAAAAAACCTTACGACCCAGCATTTCTTATGTACCCGGCATACCCGTGACATCGGGGAACTTAGTTGTCTTAGCACTAGTGGCACGAGAATGTGTACTAGATACACTTAAGCATACCCCGTCAGTGGCAACGGGTAAGATTATTCTAATATTTATTCTCCTAACTAGCTACCGGTCGCCTCGTTGGCATAGCGGTACCGGTGACGGCATTAGATGCAGGAGGACCTGGGTATGAATCCCGGGTCAGGTGCAAGAATAGTAAAATGAGTTTTATCAGATTTTCTCAAAATCTAGACTACCTGGGACTGGAAGATGTGCCCGATATGGCGACACGTTGGCCACCTGTCACAACATGGGACTTAATATCATCGCCTAGTCGTGAGTATACTAGTACACAACAGCGCCGCTGGTGTGTACTAGTCTCATCTGTCTACCCGTTCGAGGCTAAAGGATGTTGCGATGAGTTGCAATTTAGTTATCAGATTTAGATGCTTTACCAATCTACTAATTTACATAAAACCTTCACTAATTTCACAGTTTTAGTTTCAATTGGTGGTTTTATTATCCAGTGACCTTACACTTGGGGACATAACATTAACACCTTTGGTGTCTATAAGCGATGGAGGAGGAGGTTTTGTCAGATTGTTTCATTTGATCAGATTGCCTTCTATTGCATACCATAAAAATATTATTATTAAATCATTACGCCATGGCAATGACATCACAGGCTAAGCAGAAAGATACAAATAAATATCTAATGCATACAAGTATCAAGATATCTTGTACGCCTACATTAGATCGTCACGGCAACTCATAATAGGCTCGAAATTTTCTTATAACTTAAGTTTTACATACATTACGTTATATCTTGGGGGTGGCCACTAAGTATGTAGGGCTATTACCGCACTAATCTAAATTGATGGAGCGTTCAGAACCGGACATTTTTCCTGGCATTAGTAAATTTTCCGCGTAAAATAATGTAATAACTTGAAACTGTTCATTACTTAAGAATTCCTAATAATCGATTGAGTGATTTGAGTTTATTATCGATATTTTTAATCGTTGATACGAAAGTTGATTTTCGTTTTTATCGATATTATTAATCCCCTTGAATAATATATAATCCCCTTAATACCTATTAGTACTATTATTCGTATAAAAAAATCACGAGTTCTAGGGTTTAATCCCCTAGTAAGACATTTACTTATAACCGGTTTAATGAGGGGTTTCAATTTTGTGAAAAACATAACTTGTCTGAATTGAATATTTGACCGATATCGCATCTAGTTTGCTATCTGTGACATCATGAGATTTAAAAATCATGACTAACCGTGGAATCACAAGTTGGCACAAAATTGTTCATGGGTTAGGATGAGGTACCTAACCCTATAGGAAAAATGGGTATACTGGTAATCAATCAATCCAATCATCAATATTTTTGTGATACTAAAATGTATTTCATGTTACTTCTTTTGCATAGGACACTCAATTTGGAATTATGGATTTGGTGGATGCCTGAATTCTTTAGTAGTATAAAAGAAAATGCTTATAAAATATGCATGTATATTCACGCCCATTGGTCCATAGAGAAACATATAAAAATTACGATTCCGTGGTTCAGGAATTCAATGTAAATTCAAAAAATATGTTTTCAAGCAACAACCAAAGTATAACCAGAAGCGCTCCAGTGACTTAAAGAGCTTTCGCTTTGTCATATTAATGACAGATGTTATCAATATATGGATTATGGATATTATATTTATACTAATCTGTAAATTAGATACCCGCGCTTACCCCTCCGAGACCACAGGCGTGATATGTAAATAATTTAACGCACAATTTATTTTGTTATTCGTCGTCACGTGCGTACTCATTGGCGATCAATTATCCGCAATTTGAAGCACTCAGAGATTGCATGACAACCGAACGAACAATTTGTACAGTAGCACTAATTGCACAGAGTACTACACTTCCAGAGCATCAACGCTATTAGCAAGGTTGGGATAATTAATTTGAGAATGTGGGCATAACCTGATTTATTTTTTACAGTTATATTGAAGCAACGTGATAATAAAGAGATGTCCAAAATAAACCTAGACATCATAATTTAATTAGAGGCACCACAAATTCAAATGCAATACATATTTTTATCTCATTTGCACGTCTGTGGTTCTCAAGGGGGAAGTAAAAGTGCAAGTTAAAGATTTTTAACAAAAATACGATTATAAAAGAATAATTACACAAATTGATATAGCTACAAAAAAATCATTAAATTAATTTCTTGACTTGGGGATTAAAAACCTTCTAAGCCAAAATTGCACATCGAAAATATCAATAAAAAGTCTTGTGATAATGACGACTTTGAAAAAAATAATAAAACTTGGTTTTAATTATTGATATATTCATAAAATATTATAGAACAATTACGACTATGAACAACATAAAAACTACAAGAAAGTTAAAATATGAACTGATGACTTGGTTATGGTGGCTGGGCGTCACTGGATGGAAGTCATTGTCTTTGGGGGAGGCCTATTTACAGCTGTGGACGTCTTCAGGCTAATGAAGATGATACAGATATAAAATATCACACCATTAACATCTTTTGTATATAAACAACGACTGTAATCATCAGAAGATTCGTCTGTTCGTTTGCCTTCAAAAAAAAACTTTTTTTATAGCAAAAGGGGGCGAACCAACAGGTGGCTCACTATCTCGTAAGTCATCATCACTGCCCAAATATAACCGCTAGATACTTATTTATACTCTCAAACTACTTTACCAGGCTTTGAGGAGAGAACATATTACTTTCTTAAAGGTTTCTAAGAAGCGATAATATTGAAGTATCGTAGCTGGACGAACTACTTGCACACGAACGAAAAAAATATTAACCGAATCACATTTGCCTTACGATCATGGCTCTTGCAACAGCTCCGGAATATCGAGAAGTGAATCAAAAAGAAACCGCGGTAAGAGCTCTTTCAATACTAATAATATTGTTAGTGGTGATAACTGCGATAGTTCAAAAGTGTAAAATGAAAATTAATGTCAAATTTGCTCTGTGTAAAGAGCTTTTCCATAATTACACCTAATTGGTTTAATTCCACAAGCAGTATAGATAATTATATTTTCTAATGGCACAATCATTTCTAAATACATACACAAAGAAACAGTTATTATAACCCAGTAATTACGTTATTATCTAATTAACTGCAAATCACTAATTGTAAGGTACATTACTCTGTGCAATTAGTCTAAACTGTCCATTAAAACCGTCAGAGATTCATGCAAATGACCTGTTGTGCTTATAGAACGTGTTTCAGACAATCAGCACCAATCAATAATCTATTGGCAGGCCTAATGACTAGCCAAGGATGCCTGGCAGTCGCCACCGCTAATAATTGGTAGCCACCGATTCTAATTGGACGCACTCGACTATAATTGGAATAATTAAAACGATCTATTCCGATTGCGGGTGATTGATGCTTACTCATTGTTCATTTATGAAATCTGTGTCAGTTTATCGATCTATTGGCTTAAAATAAAGCTGATGAGTTTTAATCTTTATTTATTTATTACTGTATTGTACACACATGCAAAACAGTACTCGCACATTACATAAGAGACAGAGGCACAAAGGGCAGGCTTATCTTAATAAGAAAATTCTTTCAGAAAAATTAATCAAAGGAAAAATGAATGAAATATATTATTTATGTCATTATTATATCATTACGACAGATTCCTAACAAGGTAAACAATTAACTAATAAATTAAATAAATAATCTTTATTAAGTAAATTTTACACAATAGTCGGTAATAATATGTCGCGATAGTCTTGTCATCTCTCACATTATGGGAATTGCACATAAGGTAACAGCGTGCTCACTACTGGCACGTAAGTGTTTTTATTGTACCTCTGGCTGCCCCTACGAGTATTATGAGCATGATGATATCATATTAATATATACATAACAATCTAATTTGATATGTGTGTTCAAATATTAAAGACATAAATTCAATGGAAGATATAACATCCGTAAGATTTGAATATGTCTTTACATCTAGAGAAGAAAACAAAAAGCGAGCGACTAACCTTAAAGATAATCAAACATAGTTAATTAATTAAAGACAACCGAATAATCAGGATACATTTCACTAAATGGTAAAGTTTGGCGATGAATCTTTCGAATTAGTACCACCGCCGAGGTCTTATCATCTCAGTCTCAAAGTTGGCAATGAACCATTAACACCTTTGCTGTTTATAGGTAACAGTTACCTGTTAGCATCAGGAGATCGCCTGCTCGTTTGCTTTTCTACAAAATAAAAAATCTATAATTTACTCCACAACAAATTATTCCACAGAGCAGTAATATAAGTATAAAAAACGATAATGTATGCGCAGAGAAATAATTAGTTTGAGCACGGGACCACCGAGCGCCGTCGTCAAGCCTACGCATTGTCCAATACCCCATAAACTAGAGAAGTAAGGAATCCCACACTGCTGTGCGGTTGTGTCCGGTGTTAATAAAACGACGTATATTTTAGCTATTTTGACAGTTCGAAGCTATTTGTAACACTCGATACACACTGCTTATTAGTACGACCAATTAAGTTTATTAGATACTTATATGAACGGGATACTTTACAACATACTATGATGGATACATCCATAAAGACATTACTCGCTATACTATCCCGTAACTAATCAAAGTGTTTAATGGTGTCGGTAATGTACCAAATGATAAGAAATAAATAAATAATACTCACGAAGCACTTTTTACTAATGCCAAAATACTTGATAAACCCAGTCATATGATAGTAGTCATGTCGAGACAAAATAATAACGTTTAATAATTTATTGTAAATTCATTTGAATTATCGTTGTAAATGATTTTGTATTTCTTGTAAATGATCGGAGAGAAGCAATTTCAATTATTTATCCCGTTTTACTCTTGTCCCCCATAAATTTTTCCCAATTTTCTCAGAATACAAATTCCGGAAAAGAGCCTTTCTACTCATCACGTCTGCTTTACCACTGTACGATTTTTAATAAATTAATGAATATCACCGCACTTGTTTTTCCTAACGAAGATGGCAACTGTCATACACTCCCTAATGCCCTAGTGCACCCATGATTAGCCAATAACATTTTATCCCATGATGTTATGCTTGACGTCATTTTAGGCTATCATCCAATTCTGGGCACTTAAATATACAAAAAAAAATTGATTAAAACATCTGCCTAAATTGACCAGGATGGCGTGCGTTTAAATTGACACCCCTAGACTAACGAGCCATACTGTGCAACGTTTTAATCAACTGTATGTCAGAAACAATGGCTAGAAGCGACTAGGATAGCCGCCTACAATATTCGTGAAAGCGTTCAGCTTACAACTTGATTTGTGATTTCAAAGATTATTACCTGTACACTCTATTATTGAAGTTCTGTAATTTAGTTTAAAGGTTCAATAGCTTTGTAATGTAAACCGATGAAACGGTTACACTGAAGCATTTAGATGCACGAAAATAATCAGTTTTTGCTACTCTTATATGCCAGCCAGTTGACTATTGCTACTCGTATTTCTTATTTTCAAAGACGCAAACATAGCATAGACTTCACTTGACAAAATGCATGTCTTTATATATATTAAATTTAAAAAAAACTACCACGGAGAGACCATTCCTATCCTCAATCTCTTTCCTTCCTTCTCTACGAGATACAATAACTAGTTTATTATTATAATTATTATATCATCACGTCAAGTCTCTTGTGAGGTAAACAGATAGATACGAGCGCTAAATATCGCGTGTCAAACACAATAATATACATATTTTATTATTTATCTGTTATTGTTATGGTCAAGAACAAGTGCTCTAAATTTCGCAAATTGACTTATTGTTCATTTTAGTTGGCGGCGCAGAGGCCAATCGCCCCATTCGCCTTCATTCTAAACCTGTCTCTGTCTACCTCTTTAGGTGACAATGGGCGTGAAGATACAATTATAATCTCATAGACGACACGCCACCGTTTTAGTACACAATTTACATCCACATTGTATATGGCATCTAACAAAGAGCTTTATTCGTTTTCCTTTTTTAAGTTGCAACGAAACCACGTTTCTTATTTTTATTTTTATCTTACTTTCTTGACAATTTTATTAAGGCCGAGGTGTTGCCTACGCAAGAACCTCATTCATTAAAATGATGCTCTCGTGTCCAACAAACGGCAGGACGATTTACTGTTTATTATAATTTATAATTATTTTATTAAAAAATTTTTTGTCTCTAAATATATTTTTTATGAAAAATAAATCGCTTCGTTGGCATTTTGGTGCCGGTGTAGGTATAAGATGCACGCGTTCCTGGGCTCTATTTCCAGGTCAAGCTTAACAAAAAATGGTTAAATTAGATTGTTCAGACTTTCTGAATATAAATTGGAATTTTCTGAAAAAAAAATTACTGCCCCGAATATGTGCTCAGCTGGTCGTGGGTATTACTAATACAAGTTGACGACACAGTTGTGTATTAGTTTCACCTCTGCCTACCCCTTCTGGTATAATGATGATTTTTATTAAAAAATCAATACATATAAATGCGCCCATTTTTCGCAAGGAGGTATTCAGAGGCAGTATACTCTTACATATCCATAGTACACCTACGATTATGTGGCAGAAGGTAAGCCTGTCGCGCCATATCAGGCGTATATTCAGCCCCGGGCAGTTAAGTTTTCAGGAAATCTATAAAACATCAAACAAATTTGGCAATTGAACTTGAAAAGGACGTGGTCCTAAGTTCAGTTGTCAAGTTGACCAATTGAATCTATATCGACATCTGTACCGCTGTCGACGAGACGACAATAAGCGACTGTTATTTATTATATTAATCTGTCATGTATCACGGATTTGTATATTAATAACCTAGATATGAACTAAATACAATCCTATCTAATTTTAACTTCTAGTGAATCATAGAAGATTTCTCTGTAATACTTTATACTTTATATTTTCTATCGTCGGCATTTGCTGAAATGCAATAATGATTGTTCAAGTCTGGCTTAGTGTTCGGGTACTTTATTTATTGCCATAACTTCTTATATTAGGTACACGAGTATGCATTCAAATTATACTATTGTTTCTAATGATTAAACTAATAAATAATACAGTTAAAATACTTTATTTATTCTGGAGCGTGTGATCTGGTATAATTTAAATCCACATTATACCAGATCATTTCGAAGTTAATTCAAATAAAAAATTCTCCTTTGTCATTGCCAGCTGTTATACTTAATATGTTATGTCAGTCTTGCCATTATTTATATATTATAGAACTAAATACTCAAACAGAAACTCTTCAGCTTTTAATTAATAGTACAGGTTAGCTAACCGAATTCACTTAATTAAGGTAAACAAGCAGACTTAGGTCCTGATGGTAAGAGATAACCGACGCCTATATACGCCATAGGTGTAAATGGCGCGTTGAGTCTGGGATAATAAAACTTTTGCGTAAATATACCGGCTACTTTACTTTTCATATAATCAGATTTCATAGTATATCTAAAAAAACTTAAGTGATAAGGATTGGATAAGCCCATTATGACAACGGGCTTGCTACCTGAGACATAATCATCTTCGGATAATCGTGGGTGTAACAATGGCACTACATGTGTACTAATTTCACCTCTGCCTACCCATTAGACGATAACGGGTGTGATCATTTTTATTTATTGTATTTTATTCATCTCTGTAAAACATTTCGAATCATTTGATAAACAGTGTTTGAACTCAAGACATTTGTCTGTACCAACAGGGATTGTTAATACATGAAAAAAGTTATGAACGTCGACGAATCGAAAGGGGTGTGTTTGAGTCGTGATGTTTGGCGCTCGGTTCTCTCTGCTTAACCCGCAAGGGACCTGGCGTGATGATGTAATATAATATAACATGGATTAATAATAGGCCACAGTTATGATGAGTCCTTTAAAGTTAACGTAATCCGTCTATATTCATAGATTTAAAATAAGAGGCACTCCTAAAAAAATTGCGACGTTGACCGTTATATTTTTGCCATATACATATAATTAAGCCTGCTAGAATGGGAGGCTAAGGTAACTTAGTGCACCTACCTAACAGTTCCTCGTCCCTTCAGTTTATAGAAGTGCCGGAAAGAGTTAGGTATTGTGTTTAGTAATAATTAATTATATTTTAAATTTTGTATCTTCTTACCTTACAGTATCGCATTAGGATTACCTGTAAAACTATTGTTAATATATTTAAATAAAGAAATAAAGAAATAAAAAATGTGCGTGATGATATTTTATTTATCTTACACAGTATGGATGTTTGTTTGTTTGTTTTTTGCTTAATCATGCCAAAACTGGTGGATCAGGATGAAATTTACGTATATACAGATACTACAGTTTGGATTAACAATAGGGTACTTTTTATCCCGGAGAAATTTACAGTTCCCGTGGGATAGTTTTGTGTTTTTCACGCAAACGCAGTCGCGGGCGACAGCTAGTACTATATAATATAATGTCATTACTTGGTATCGCCATTTTGACGGACATCATACAAAGTTTGCTTATCAGTTAATCGTAAGAGGCCATGAATCCACACGAATTATTTCATTATGGAACACATAAGGTATGTTGCCCATTGAAAATTGTTGGATTATTTTAAATATGATCAATTTATATGACATTTTACAAGATGACGTGATATATTAGCTCATACTTAAAATTACGTTGTGTTTTTGTAACGAAGGTTTTTGCCATTACAGACAAAGATATTATCAAACCTGTGATTTTCTAAGAGTCAAGCTAAGGGTGCTATGTTATTATTTTGAACTAATAAAATCCCTTTCTCAAAACGATCGATAATTGCCAATATTAATCTGTTTTTTTTATTATATATTAAAATTCATTTGGGAATCGTTTTATGGAAGAAGGAAGAAGGTGGAGTCTAGCCAAACAAGTTATAGTTATGAATGTAGATGAAGCGAAACAGGTGTGTTTGAACCGTGATGTTTCGCACTCTCTTCTTAGTCCGCAAGAGACCTGGCGTGATGATCTAATAATACTAATAAATTGACTTTCGTGCAAGTTCAAGTAGATCAAAAAAAAGATTCAGGAAGAGTATTGACCGACTTGTGTCTTCAAAACTTCTTATTTTTTCACAAGCAATGCTTTAGTTCATCCGTGATCCTGGCATCTGCAACAATGCTTAACCACTGATAAGCCGTGGTAAAATGAACTGATTTATTTGACATTAAAAAGAGAATATTCCAGAATGACCTTTCACAAGGATGAAGGATACACAGACTAAAAGATATATAGTTAACATTGGAGTTATTAAAGGCAGATAATTTGAATGTTGTTTTAATAATATCCCATAATTATTACAAATGCAATTATTTGTAAGTAAGGATGGATATTTGTTACTCTTTTACGCAAAAACTACTGAATGTATCAGGATGCAATTAGACATACAAGTAGACTATATTTTAGATTGGAACAAAGGTTATTTTTATCCCGTCGAATAGCTTTGTTCGTGTTCACACGGACATAGTAATGGATAGTTAATAATTTGTAAATATAAATATGACGAAAATATGTGTGTGTTCGGTTACGCTGATCTCCGAGACTACTGAACCGTTATTAATGAAATTTTCAAAATATCTATCGTTTGGTCCAACTTAAAATATAGGCTATATTTTATTTCCATTAATGATTACAATTAATTTATACGACAAAACAAAGTTTGCCCGGTCAGATAGTATTGTTATATATTCACATGGTATGGCATAGTCCTTATATTCAATCTCGTAGTCATTTGTGTGTAACAGTCCTTAATTATGAATGAGCGTTTGTGAACTACATACTCGCACGTTGCTCGCCCGGCGGCTGTTTATTATGCGACATCGGCTTAATGTTTTTTGCCGTTACAGCGCATATTCTTATCTGATATTTAAGCAAATATTTGATTCAGCTTTTTTAACGCATTGCAACGCAAACAAGAAGAATACCTACCCTGGTACGAACATAGACACAAGATTTTAATGGTTTCCGACCTAGAGACTGAGAAGTCTCTTGCGCAGGTTTACCGTCTATCTAACATTATGGCCAAACACAGTAC
>DVZW01000244.1:0-11638 GCA_018237805.1 Mesosemia grandis
TCCTTAACGTCAGTGCTTGCCATTGACGGGTGCCGATTTGGAGGGTCCTTAACCTACTTACCATTAGCCGGGTAATTTACGCAACAGATTTCACATCCTAATCTCAGGTTAGCAACATACCATTAACACCTTTACTGTCTATAGGCGATGGTTATTTCTTACCATCAGGATATGCGTCCCTTTGGCATCTTGTTTTGGTTTAAAAAACCAATGGCTACCTCGATAGGTAAAAATAAAATTCTTTTACAGCCCATCACATAATACACAAAGTACTTATTGATGTGACGAGATTTGGGCGCAATTCAATTTTTGTCTACCAAGTTTATATATTCGAACTCTAAACAAAGTCAAATAATTTGTAAAATGGAATCAAAAAAATACATCCTGATCTCGACTTATGTGTAAAGCAGCAATCGGTTGCAAGTTTTTTTAGCACCGATTAAATAATCTGTCATTTAAAGAGCGGTTTCTGATTATTTTGGTTGCTTTAATCGCTGATTGCGGTGTATTAAACAGCGACTTAAATTTCTCGTTGCTTAAACGTTTCGATGAATGACGTAATTGACACATCTGCATTTTAACTTGCGGAAAACATCCCGGGACTTAATTCGACTTTGATTCTGTGTCAGCTGCCACCGCAGTTCATTAGAGGCAGTTTTAACTTCTTTTTAGTAGATATAATTGTGTATATTTTTTAGTGTTTTTAAGGACTTTCTTAAAAGGATTTTTTTAGTGTTTTTTTTAAGAACCATTGTGACTACTATGAAGTAGAGTTCTGCGTTAATTTGCTGGGTTATTTCCTCCACCTCCTTTATTCTTGTCGCCCTAACATCAATGCTTGTCATTATAGTTATTGTGACAGCAGTAACAATATTAGTGTTAAGGTTGGCAACGCGCCATTAATATCTTTGATGTTTTGTTTGTTTGTTAGATGTGTTTTAGGTGGTTGTTATCCCTTACCATGTGGACATCCGTTTACTTCTTTGCCTTCTTGACTTGACTCATTGTGTAGTCTAAAGACTAGTACTTCAGTCAGAGTAGGTTCATGAATGTCTTTAAAGTTCATTTCTGATTAATATTTTGATCTTGAGAAGTAATGTCTCTCTTCTTTCTTTAGTTCAAGAATGGCTTCCAGTTGCCGACCATTTTCTAAATAATGTTCAATTGTTGTGTGTGTTTTGAAGGAACAATTGAAGATTATATCAGCGTCATCATAATCAGCGTCTCTCCATATCTATATATAAAAGGCAAACTGACTTATATATCAACGCACAGCCAAAACTACTGTACATAGAAACTAGAAAATTTTCATAATATAAAGCACGAAGATTTTTAGAAATCAAACCCCTAAGGGTGTGTAATACGGGGGTGAAGTTTATATGTAATTTTCTCATTAAAATCAAAGTAAACGAGGACGAAGTTACGTGCGTCAGTTAGGTTTATAGTGACCTACCAACATTAACCATCCATAGATAATGCATTACTGTTTTGTTCACAGGTATTACACACGAGGCGACACGGACTTCGACGCCATGATTGAAAGTTTTTTCGGTATCCTATACCAGAAAATGTTTACTGTACTCAACGCACAGTATAGCTTTGATGAAAAGTAAGTGTCATTGATTACTTATTTCATCGACCCTTGGTAAAACGCCTCAATAGATTGCTATGTTGAAATAAAATGTAATTTGTTTATTACACATAGACGTTTACATTCTTGTGAATAGTTATATGGCAGTACTACCGGATCGGAAACGCGGTCACTGAGAAGATCCAGCGGATGAAACATAACAAGATGGTTTTTCTTACATCCTTTTTTTAAATATATTTAACGGGATTATAAATGAGCGGTGGCGATCACTTACCGTCAGGAGGCCTCCTCTTCGTTTCCGAGAGGAGGTTCACCTGATGGTGCTATAAAAAAATCATATAAGTATTATGTCTAATATATTATTTATACAATTCTCGTGTCACAGTGTTTGTAACAAATCCACTTCGAAACCGCCGCTTGACCGATTGTAATGGAATTCAGTTTGGACGTACATTTTTTTCATATCTCATAAGTAATAAGGGTAATTAGTCTACCCCAAAATATTATTTTTTATTTTTGGACGATTTTTATTTTAATTTGCTTATGATTCGGCACTAAAAATACAACCCTAAATTTTTACTCTTATCACCAACCCCTATTTTTTTTATTAGCAATATAAGTGATTTAGACTTTTATTTATATGGCAAAACAACGTTTACCCGCCCAACGTTGGCCCAGGCAAGAGTCGATCACAGGCCTAGCCCAATGATCGCATTTACCCTTAATTAAAAATTCCCAATACGCAATTAAAATCATGGCTACTGACATCTATCATAACTTATGCCATTTTCAAATGTTTGTTTATCATCCGTATTCACATAAAACTGTCTACTCTGAGTGTTTAATAAGTGTCCCTACTTATAAACAGCACCACTGCCTGCTGCTGTCCAAAGTGTAATTCTTGTACGATAAATGCAGCTCTATTAAAAGGTAACAAAGGTTATATTGGTCTTAAGTTATTTGACTTTGATGTAAGTTTGTCATGTGTAAGATCAATGACGCCATTTATCAATACGAGTGAGTTTAATTGGTGGCAGATAAGTGCGAAAGTGCGCTGCAATTGCGAATAGGGATTAAATTAAAATTATTTTTTTTTTCATAAATTTTGATGTTTTTATAGGACTTTTTACTCATTTATCCCCGATAGGGTACATAAATAACAATTGTATTTTGTAACTTATTGCATTCTCGTCTTAAGGATTTTACGTACCTTTATCTTATGTTGTATTCGAATGGCTTGTATACTATGACTTTGATAAAGACTAGGAAAGAATTAACGAATGGGAAACCATTACATTTACTTACTTTATTTAAACACTAGTTAGCGCTCGCGACCTTGTCCATGTGAAATAGGGACTTAAATGCTTTTTGTGATGAAACTCTAAGTATTTATGAAATAAAATAAAGCCCTGAACTATAAACTCCTCTGTCTTTCAGTAAAATTCCTCAAAATAGGTGCAGCTGTTCCAAAGATTACCCTTTACAAACATAATGACAGACAGAAATTTTAAAAGTGGTGGCATTAATATCGTTAAAATGACATACATCATTTGCAAAAACCTAGTTATTTTGATATCACAGACAAACACTTAAAACAGCTTAACTTAAATCAAACCCTGTTGATGATCATAGTAGTCAATTGTTTTATTTTATAGAATAGAATAGGGGGCAAACGAACTGAATGCTGTCCTGAGTTGTAAGTTATCGGCATCGTCCCATTTATGTTACCCCACAGTTATTTTATTTACGAGGCCCGCCTCTGTAGTTTGTAGACAGTGTTGCCAATTAAGCAACTTTGTCGCCAGAAGTTACGACTTCTAGTGAAGTTGTAACGACAAAAAAAATTAACTGACGACTTTTAGAGTCAAAGCCTTTTTTGTTGCTAAGGTTTCACCAACCGTCATTTCTGGAGACAAAAATCGCTAAATTGCCAACATTATTTGTAGAAGACCTAAATTCCTATATTATGATGCGCTTGGGGTTAACATTTTTTGGACTTTTGAAAACTCAACTCGTATTCCTTTCGATTCTTCGTTTTGTAATAAATAAATTTGCAGAACACTTTGTTATGGACGTACCACAGACTAATAATAGAATTTGTTTATAGTGCATGCGTCTCAGTTGATAACATACGCTTGTTTCGGTCCCGATATTTCTGAGAAATCTTATCGCCTCGTTATACAGATGGCTGAAAATCTTGGTCCGAGAAGATTTAATTAAAGTTTAAATTTCATTTTTGTTGAAGTTGCCGATTCTTTAGGGTAAAAAGGGATCTGAGTGACCATACCAGTATATATATCTAATAATAAACTTATCTTACTAATCCTACTATATTAGTAAGATTTATAAATGCGAAAGTTAGTGAGGCTGGCTGTATGTATGTATGTTTGTTACTCTTTTACGAAAAAACTACTGGACGGATCTGGATGAAACTTTACATATAGGTCCATCCCGTGTCATCCATTTCATCCCGTGTATGTTCCCGTTAAATAGCTTTATTCGTGTTTTTCCTGCTGCGAGTATGTTATACATGCGAAAGTCGGTAATAGATGTTTGTTACTCTTTCACGCAAAAACTACTGGTATAATCTGAATGAAACTTTACAGTAATATAGCTCATACATAAGAAGTTATTGTTCGTAATATTGCTCATACATAGGCTACTTTTTTTCCGCTAAAATTTACGTATCCCGTGGGATAGCTTTATTCATGTTTTCAAGTATAAAATTCAATTCCAGTTCTTTGAATCTAGAATTAATTGTTTTTATTATATAATTGTATTTTAATGTCAGTTTTCGTTATTTATATTTTAGTGTCAGTAGTTTCTGTATTTTGTTTTCTTATCATGCTGTATTTAGGACTTTGACCTTACTTTGTTTATTATTTAAGTCACTGATTTTACCTACTTAAATATTTAACATATAAAATATGATCATAAAATAGTATATCTAATATACGATTCATATATAATTCATATAATAAAGCTAAAGAGGGTCGAAACTCGAAAGTCTGTACATGAAAGATATAAAAAAAATTCACTGGGGATTCTTACAATCAATAGCAGAACACGTTCCAACAGCTTTTAGAATTTTTGTCTGTTTATCTGTTAGTATCTTTATTTGATAACGTGAAAATGGCTGAACGGATTTATATGCAACATTACTAATCCATCGAGAAAATCCCCGGCCAGGTTATAGGCTATAAAAATTAAAAAAAAACTTTAATGCGGACGTAGTCGCGTGCGTCAGCCAGTTAACTCCAGCAGTAATTTTTGCCTACTGCCTCCAAACTTAATACCAATCGATATTGACGGTTATATTCAAACTTACAGATATTTGAAATGCGTGAACGACAACATGAGAGACATCCAACCGTTCGAGGATGTCCCGTCCAAGCTGTCGGTGCAACTACGAAGAGCGTTCGTAGCCACGCGCACCTTCCACAAGGCTCTACGCGCCGGTGCTGAGGTCGTCCGGGATATGATGCAGGTTGGTATCGATACATAAAAAAAAAGTCCGAGCTTCTAATAGGTGACAACTGTTAATTTATAATCGGTACAATCAAATAATCGATTTGGTCGATATAAACGAAACAATGGACGTTTATCGAGAGGAAAGAGATTTATCTCCGTGTTGCTCCGGGCTTTGTATACC
This sequence comes from Mesosemia grandis, assembly GCA_018237805.1. Classification (NCBI taxonomy): domain Eukaryota; kingdom Metazoa; phylum Arthropoda; class Insecta; order Lepidoptera; family Riodinidae; genus Mesosemia; species Mesosemia grandis. The sequence goes on from DVZW01000244.1 coordinate 5,244, forward strand.
AACTGCGTTATTACCGGGCAGCTCGTAAAAGGCGAATCCAGATTTTACCAGTCACTATTTTTGTGATTTAACTACTAGGTAGAGTTCTTCGTTGACTGTCCAGATTGGTACCACCGCCTTACTTATTCCTGACGCAATAATGTCAGTGCTTGCCATTGTCGTGTTCCGGTTTGTAGAGCTAAGTAGCCGTTACACTTACAGAATCCTAAATGTAAATTAACCACCCGTGCGTGTGTTACTAATTGAAACATTGTCTGGACAAGGGCAAGACTTAATATTCAATCTGTGTATAAAATAATTTGACAACTTTATAGACTATTCTTTGAGTTAAATGACGATATCCATATTAGGAGTGTCTATGCAAATAAGCTTTGCAAAATTCGGCGTTGATATAAAGTGATCTGTATTCTGACTGAGCGCTAACCTCGCTGTCTTCGGCTCTGAATCATGGGTGCGTTGCTCCCATATGGCGCCGCATGACACATAAAAGCAATTAATAATATGATTATTCAGGACACATATGGCAAAGTATTTGGTTGGATTCCGATCATTTTGCGTACTCTACAGCGCGCGAATCAATTTTCGGCGAGATTCGGTCAAGGTTACCTATTGTTTCAATATTCAATAATTGCTTGTTCTTACATGACGTAACATGTTCTAATTTTATAATGCCACACTAATTAACGCGTTTTATAATAGATACCCAAATTCCACGACAATTAGAGAAATTATGACCGTCTCGTCAATGAAGTTGAAATAAAATAAATTTTTGAGGTGAAACACACATACGTGCTACTAGGATACCTCAGATTTGCCGATCATATTAAGACTTAATAAATAAGTCCTGTGATGTGACAGGTAGCATGCCAGTTACCATATCAGGTACCTGTTATATTTCGTGCTTTACTTCACGAACTTTTACTTAAAACAACTTTTTACCCAAAAGTAAAACTAAGTAAACCTAGTTTTAATATATTTCCTAGTATGGCCCGTAACATGGATACAAAAGATGACTGCGGCTTTACCGAAATAGTCTAACCCCTTCTTTTCGGAAGCGACATGCAATCAAAATAAACATAGTTCGTTAATAAATCAGTGAGAATATTTTATGATGCCAATTATACTAAATTAATTGAGCTATGCCAAATGGGCTACAAGTTCACGCAGATCCTTTTGATTTGCAAGACGACATTCCGTTATTTATAAGGAATGTTGCCACCGATTAAAGATTCACTAAAACCTTACAACGCATTCAAGGCTTACGTGGCCTGTCCTTGCTTGTGTATACAAGTGTCGGGATTCGGACCAAATAAGTGTTGCCATGCTTATTATATTTTTCTTAAGAGTGTACTCTTGTCTGTCAGTGCCGGATTAAGTTTTTGTCGGACCTGGGCCTAAGAATTAAAGGGGACTGATTCATGGGCGGAAAAAATTCTCTTTTTACCTGACTGAAGGACGGTTATGTTTTTCGAGCGTATGTATGTAATATGTATGACCATTTCTTTGTCAGGCCCAAACGGATGGTCTGTTTTTGACATATGAGGTGTCGTTGGATTTGTCAATTGTGGTAGTGACTAGTGACATAGGTTATGTAAATTTTCAAAATGGCGGCCGCAAATATAAAAAGGGGAGTCTGCAGTCCGGTTTTAGTTCACGTGTTCAATAATTGTTTGTTATAGAAAACATTTATTAGAACATATATATTACGTAGTCATGTCGGCGAAATCAAGGGATCTCAACAATACAAGCGCTACGGCAGATCATAATAAACTAGACAATTTTTCATTTTTTTTTAGCCTTTATCCTTTTTTTTAACTAATTATTTTTTTATTACCTAATGGGGTCCTGCAAGTTGTGGGGCCCCGGGGTGCAGCCCCACTAAGCCTTAATCCGGCACTATGTCCAGTTTAGAATATTTTCCGGTGAATAATAGAGATGATCAAAATTGTGACGTCACTGTAATTTATTAAATTTAATTCACACTACTATTTATATATGCTAAATGCTTTCTAGTTGCAGCTCAAAATAGGCATTACATACCTTATATACCTTACTTACTCACTTTAATTAATTTAAATCCCTGTGTCACTGGGTTACAGGATCGCGGTTTCAGCTGATCTTGTCAGTTGTTTTTTTTTTAAATTAAAGGCTTACGGACTAAACGCTCACCTGATGGTAAGTGTTCACCATCGCTCATGGGTAACCGCTACACCAGAGCACTGTTGACGCGTTCACTGTGTTGGTGAAATAAAGATCCAGTTTAAATGATTTCTTTTTAATTTAAATTATCAATAGGTTCTTTGCTACGAAACAAAAAGATTCCAGCGTATTAATATCATTTTATGTTACGAGAGCATTCGCTGCAATGTATAAGCAATCCTAGAAGTTTCGTTGGCATAGCGGTAGCGGTATCGGTTTAAGATACACGAGGTCCTAGGTTCGAATTCCAGGTCGGGCAGAAAAATTGTACCTATAATGAGTTTTTTCAGATAGTCTGAAATAATTCTCTACCCGGGGCTGAATTATGTGCCCGGTATGACGACAGGCTTGCCACCTGTCACAGCATGGGACTTAATATGGACACATGCAGCTGGTATTGACTAGTTTCACCTCTGTCTACCCCTACGGGGATGGGCGCGATGATATTTTTTTCAAAACTACGAGTGCCAGAGGTCGCGCCTTAGAAGAAGGCAAGAGTCACCGAAACCGATGAGACCAAGCGAAACGGGTGTGTCTGAAACCCGATGTTTGGAGTTCGGTTCTCTCTACTTACCCCGCAAGGGATCTGGCGTGATGATATAATAATAACAAGTGTCGATAATGTTTCAGGTGGGAGTAAGTCAAGAATGCGTCACGGCATGGGCCCGCCTTCGCTATTGCAGCGCTTGCGGAGGCGAACAGGCGCCCGCGTGCAGCCGCTACTGCCACAACGTGCTGCGGGGCTGCCTGCCCTTGCACGCCGACCTTGGGGACCAGTGGGACGCTTATGTTGGTGAGTTATAGGAGACGGAAGGCATCTAGTACCAGTGATATATAGTGATGAGCAAAATTAGTCTTGGTCCTTGGCCTTGCTGTTTCGCAAGACCAAGACCAAAAACAAGACCATCCTTAGACTAGCAAAAACAAGACTATCCTAAGACTAGTATGACCAAGAACAAGAATATCCTTAGACTATCAAGACTAAGACCTAGACTAAATGAACGGGAACAAGATCAACAACGACTGAAAATGCAAGACCAAGACTGTTCAAGTCTTGATCTTGGTCTTGTTTTACGTATCACTACTGAAATAGGTACTAGTGAAATTTGAGTAGAGGAAGGGACTCGAGGACCAATTGGGTTGTTATGTAGATGATTCTTTTAGATAATTGAAAAACTTATTAATCCAATTTGCCCGATCTGGGAAATGAACCATTCTGGGTTCATTCATCTATACCGACATCGGTACTGTCAGTTCGACGAGGCGATATTTGAATGAATGAATAACTAAGTGCTTAAAATTTTTAGCCCACGGATGATAGAAAAACAGTTAGTGCAATAACATATTAAGATAAATATAGACTAAACAAAAATAAATAAATGTAAATAAAAATAAATAAATTGACTACTTTTATTTATCTTGTTAATAAATATTTCAGATGCCGTAGAAAAGGTCGCAGATAGACTGCTAGGTCCATTCAACATAGCAATGGTCGTAGAACCAATCGACATAAAGATATCCGAAGCTATCATGAGCTTCCAGGAACGCACACAGGAGATCTCACAGAAAATCTTTTCTGGGTGTGGAAAACCGGTTCTCGGCGGTGGCGGCAGTACGGGGCCATTCTTCGCACCAGACCGATCACGGCGTTCCGTACGGGCGATTCCAGACTTCGACTGGAACCACAAATCTAATGAAGATGATTTTGAATTCGAAACCACTATTGAAGGTTTAAATCGTCTGAAAGACGACCCGTTGTTAGCTAATATTCGGACTCCCGAGAGCATAAGAAAAGCGACGGAAGAAATGGCTCAACAGGCCAAGTACAGGGCGCGTTTCCTTCAATATCTGAAGGGAGACATCGACCTGGCAACTTATGAGGATCACGAGAGACAGAGGAGAGATGCGGACCCGGCTGCTGAAGGAGCGGAGTTAGATTTTAAGTCCTACGAATTCGACGGGAAACGCGGGCCCAAAAGGAAAAAGCCTACAGCAAGTAAAACCGAAGATGCTCACGGTTAGTACCTTAATCCTAAGTAATCTTAGCACTTTAGTGTAGTAAGTCGTCTAATATACTGTTATGAAGCCATTTTCAGGTGCTAATTGCCACCGACCCATTTACCCTCTGGAATGTTGAGTGTCCCATTGAGGACGATAAATTTCACAATCATTTTGCTTTTCAACATTATTAATCAATTTAAAAGTGTATTTAATTTTTTCGTATATGCTCTTGGCATACAAGCAATACGGATCTCCTGATAGTAAGAGATTACAGTCATATTCATCAATAGTGTTAATAACGCGTTAACCATCTTTGAGACATTTTAAGCCTCATGTAGAAGTGTACCTCCAACCCAGAATATGGCGATGAACAGCGCTGAAGACGGCCATCGGGAAATTCACTGCAGAACTCTGCTAGTTAGTAGTAACGATAATGGGGACTTGTTTAACTTTCTTTTGGCTCTTACGAGCTGCCTGGAAAGTAGTCAGCTAATTCTTCACACTAATTATTTTATTTATTTTATCATGCCAGGTCGCTGTCGCATGCCAGACACCACAATTCCTACATGCCTGTTTCGCTTCTTTACAATTATGAATCTTTTAACTTAATGCACTTAGTATTTCACCCACAATAGTAAAAAGTATATATGTAACTAGCTGGCGCCATCTTCGTCCGCGAGAAAAACACGAACAAAGCTAAAGAGAACCGTAATTTTTCCGGAATTAAAAGCAGCTTATAATCTATGCTACTGTAAAGTTTCATCCAGTGCCATCCAGTAGTTTTTACGTGAAAGAGTAATATACGTCCATATATCATTTAGTAAGATAAATAGCATAGTAGCAAGTAGTGCTTGATATGTTATCTAAATAGTGTGATATGTTATTTCGCAGGTGGGGAGTCGGGCCCGGCGCTCGCTAAGCTCGTGCGAGAGACCCGCTTACGCGTGCGTGCGTCACGCCACTATTGGGTGCAGTTGCCAGCGTTGCTCTGCACTTCCTTCAGCATCACCGCAGCGCCCTGCTTCAACGGCACACATGTTGCCAGGTAAACACTACTTATTATATAATTTATTTATCGTTTATCGTAATTAAATAAACAAATAATAGAACACAGGTGTGATTTTTTTTGTTTCTAATTCATCTCGTCCGGAACCTTGTATCACCTAATAGACGCAGCCTCGCACAGTATTAATTAATATTAATTAAACTTTCATTGTTTTAAGTTTAAGATCAAATTCATTTGTACTGTTACGTTCTTTATTCCAAATTTTGTATATATAGCACATTATGGGCACAGCGGTTCCCATACATATTTCGACGTTTGCTGCTTCTTAATGTTTTTACATTGTACATTGGCATAAGTTATCGTATATGTACGATAATTATCGTACAGTTTCGAACGCTGGTCTTTGTTTGCAGTTACTTGCCGGCGGCAGCGGGCGCGGGCAGTGCGGCGCTAGCGTCCAATCCGGAGGTTCGCGCGTTACCCTCTCCCCTTTCACCGCCCGTCTCCGCCGCGCCCGCGGATCGTTTGCGAACGCTGACGGCGCGTCTCAAAGACGCATACAACGGCGTCGAAGTGCATTGGCGGGACGAACGTGAGTACCACTCATACTATCAACACACCTGTATTCGAAACGAGGCAATAAAAACTATTTCATATACCCGCTGGGTACGTTTACGTTTATCAGTAACTTTAGTGAAGTGAATCATAATAATACCTTCCACTTACTGGATACATTTACAATTACGAGTAAGTTTAGGGAGATCGGGCACAATGGAACACCTCCCATCTACTGGGTATATTTTCGTTTACGAGTAACAATAGCGAAGTGGGGCTACTACAAGTAGGATTCCACATTACGGAAAAACCTACCAAATAACTTCTCGGTGATGTTGTTCCATAATTAAGACTACCAAAGGTCCTGATAGTTTCTATATTGGTAACGGGAGAGCGATGATACACAGTGAAACCTTTGACTTTGCACACGTTCATAAACTCCTAAGTCTTCTTACCATTGTGTGGGCCTTATGCTTGTTTCCTACCGTCACGGTAAAAAAACCTTAATTAAGTTAACAATCAGGGCATTCCCCGTGTTGGTCCGGGCTTCGTGTGTAGAATAAGCCAACTGCCTTCCCACCAGGCAGCTTGTAAAAGGCGAGCGAAGGTTTTTCAAGTCACTAACATCGTGACT
>DVZW01000245.1:0-11636 GCA_018237805.1 Mesosemia grandis
TACCATCAGGAGATCCGTCTGCTTATGTGGTTTCCTATGATATATATAAAAAAACAGATGTGAGTAAAACTGTACTGTTTTCCTTCTCTATCATTCTAAATAGTATTTCAGAGAACTCTGCGTAGCGAGTCACCGACTAACCGATCTTACGGGAGGACGTAGTCTTTGGGGAGGGCAATAAGCCCACTAATAATAATTACTCAGGATGAGCATTTTGTTCGCCTAAAAAGGCTATCAACACAATCAGTTACAATAGAAAAGTGTATTTCGGAAACACATTTCAATTGGAAAAAGAAGTACGTAGTTTTAATCGAAGTCATATTTATCGAAATTTTATGATTCATTTCCCAAAGGAATCCAACTATAGTGTAATCTCACGTGAACTGTGTATCTAGCCCGGGACATAAATTTACTTATCAAAAGGTAACATGACCCCTCTTTTTTAAGGACATAATTTGGTGCTTATTTAGTGCTAAAAATTGTCTTTATTTAATTTTTAAACAAAAAATTTTCAAACACCTGAACAAAAATACACCCTTCTCCTTGTCTATCATTCTAAATTGTAATTCCGGACCAAATTCCAATTCGAACAAGAATTTAATTAAATTTGAATCGAGATATGTATCAGTGACATCTATTTAACGTGAACTAAACCGTTTGCAGCTAAAGCTGTAGCTTTACCACAACGCGCCAGAGCTGTAATAATAGATGGCGTTAATAGGACTTTTTAGCGGGAACTCGGCGAGAGCAGACGTACGATTTTAATTATATTTAATTTTTTGAGCATAAAAGAATTTAGCGAATTATAATGAAAGTGGTTTGTGTAGTATATCATTGTTAAGTGGCCAAACAATTTGGAATTCGACCAAACAAGTTGTCCCAAGAAGTCGCCGGCCACTCTTTATCTCTACGTAAAGTTTACTTTCACTTTACATGAAGCTAGAGGAGCCAACAAGACATGATGACTAGGACTGATTGAAAACGACTTTCGACTTTACATGAATACGTTGCTTATGTATCTAAAGAAAATATTAAAAAACTACTGTTTGTGGTAAATGCACTAAACGTGCGAGTCCAAGAAATAATAGAAGAAAGAAAGATGGCGTTAATGTTTAGTACACATTACACAATCGTATTTGCGATATCTGTTAAGCATTGACGAATGAGCAAAATTACTCAATTTTTAGCCATTTAGTGCTGAAAACGTATACAACACTGGGGCTTTAGACTGCGCGCACCGAATGACAGCGAGTCACTGGTTTTGAAATGTAAAACCCAAAAAATGTATGCATTTTGACAGTTCAATCGTCCGAAAACGAGTGACTCCCTGTCGTTCGGTGCCTGCAGTCTAAGCCCCCTGATTGTATAGCCGTCTGGGCATAAACAATCAATTTTTATGGTGCAACTTGCTAATTTCTTGCAATTTTGTGCTAAAAAATTAAATTATAAAAGGTATGTTTCCTTTCATGGTGTACTCCCCGAGACTATTCTTATTATTAAAATAATAGTTTTCATAATACGGAAATGCTTTATGTCTTTATTTAGACCTGGATGCTTGTCTAATAATTTAAAAACTATTGGACCTCATGACCGAATTGCGACACGTTATATGTCGTGGCTATCTTTAGGTGAGGCCTATGTCTTGCAGTGGGCGTCTATCGTCTGACATGATGATGATGAAAAATCACATTTTTCTTATTGGACATAACAATATAATAATAAAATGTTGATAGTTTTACTGACTATTTAGGCTTCGTCATAATTTTTTGGGTTCGCATAAAAAATCGGACAAAGTCAGAGTGATAACTGGTGAAGTCGAAGACAATTAATATAAAATATACTGATAGAGCCACTCGTAATAGTTAGTGTTGCATAAAATTATGGATAAACGTCTGAATAGATAGAATTATAGCCTTTTGAGTCTAAAATTGCATGCATTATTAGTATACATATTAGTTCTAACCGCCACCTATTGAAATATGTGTGTACTAATAAAAAATCACAAACAACGAAATAAGGTTCATGCGATAATCCAATAGATGACACTTCTTACGTTTGTAAAAATGTTTCGATTAGTAAACCCTCAGATGGCGATAATGTAATCTACCCACGGTAAATGTTCATTGCCAGTAAGAATTAAACAGAGTTCTTATGTCCTTTTAAATTTTGTCGGTTAATAGCTACAGAGCTTTGAAACAAACAAGTCAATACAGAACATGAATTTTGCTAACGTCAGTGTATATAGTCTGTACTCTATGGGCCGTCGGCCGAATCCAGTTTCTTTCTGTTTTCTGACAGTCTGTTGCTATTGCTGTTAGTAACGATTTGTGTCGGATGAAATAGTAAAGGTTTCGTGAAAAGATTGTGTTTTTATTGAATTTTGTGACTGACATTCGTATTGGATTTATTATTTGTTTATATTTCGTAATAGTGCAGTGATTTATGTGAATGAAAGTGTACCTTTTAGTGCTTAAAACACGGTGCAGTAGCCGATAAAACGTTGTAACTGCTTCAAGTTCGCCGGGTGTCTTGTTATGGTGAGTATAATCGATATTTGCCCCCTTTTATATAAGTTCATAGTAATTTTACCATGAGGCCACAATGCATCGTAATTATTAAAAAGTAACATGCTATTGTAAACTTTTATGTTAGCTTTACGGTGGCAAAATATGGTGATTTAAATTAAATAACAAACCAATCATGTATTGTATTTATATTGTATTGTAATGTCTGTGGTGTTTAATTAGAATTAACGAATTAATGCTTGTTATTTTCATCTATATTCAATCCTACAGTATCTCATTCAAGTTTAACTTGTAACATTCTAATACACTTGAACTTATTAAATTTCGAGAATAAACATAAGTACATATTTAAGCTTGTTAAACTATATTTTTATAACATTCTTATCTATGTAATTATCTAAGAACGAATTCTGCGTATCCGGCTTAAAAATGTATTTTATTATTGTAGTTGTTTTTTGTTTTAAATAGCTAAAGATGCATGTCGTAGCATGGTTTATTTCTTTTAACACTTCATAGTTTGTAGCTGCAGTGTTCAGACCAGCATGTGTGTAATAAGTTCCTTTAAATAACCCTAGATGATACAATGTTGTTATATATTAATTCAGTATATTGCTTAAAAATATGTTTAAATTTTACTGTTAGTAATTAATTTTATATTAAATTTGTGACTTCCAAAAGGAAAACTGCAAACTACTTTTGTAATTTAAAATAAATAAGATTTAACAAAAAAAAAATCAGTTTAAAAAAAATAAAATAAATAAAAACCTGGGTCAAAACTTATTGTTTGTTAAATGATTACTAGCCAAATTAACAAAATGTGAAAACTAAAAAAAAAAATTCATAATTTTTATTGAGTAATTAAAAAGCTTTACTATTTTGCGCTAATTACTACGTACGTCAGTTAAAAATAAACGTTTTTAAAAATAAAATTTCACTAGGATTCTGTTAGTGAAACGTCTGATTTAACAGTAAAAAGTCATAAAATAATTTTTATCTCTTTGGTTGTGAGATTATACATTGACAATTATAAACCATTAAATTTCTCTAAGAAACGTTAAAATAGAACTGGCAACAATTTTTTTTTCTTATGTGTAGCTTACACATAATTTATAATACATAATTTATAACTTAGACCAATCTACATTCCACTAGAATGACAGAAAGCAATGAAACATTAAACCAGTAGGCTCAAATTTGAAATAAAATTTGTAAAACTAGTACAAAGGTTGTATACTTAATATAACTAGGTACGTCTGCCAACCCCTAGGAATCACACATGTCATGTAATATGTACCTACATAATCAAAAGTAGAAAAAAAAGTATTACATACATTATCCCTGAAGGGGTAGACAGATGTGAAACTAGTACACACCAGCGGCACTAGAATGTACTAGTATACCCATGACTAGCAGATGATATTAAGTCCCATCATGTGATAGGTTGAAAATCTGTCACCATATTGTGTACATATTCCAGTCCAGGTAGTGCTTTTATCTAGGAAATCTGAAAAATTTTTTTGGGATTCGAAGCCTGGACTCGTGCGTCTTAAACCAACTTTGGTACCACTACGACAATGAGGCAACCAATGCCAATAAAAATAAAAGCCTAATTTATTTTTTAACCTGTAGATAATACTAAATATTGTAATTAAAAACTACAGCAGGGGTCTACTAATGGCAGATCCGATTTCAGACTGCTAACTTATTTTGTGTGGACCTTGTGTTACCAAACAAAATATTTTATGTAACTTTAGTGCATCATTTAATAATTTTGTCCGTGCTTTGACTTTGCTGCTGTTGTTGATTTACCAAATGATGGGCTTGGAACGGAAAAAAGGATGGTAATGTTGTATGATAATGTATTTACACATTTTTAAATAGTATTATTATATCATCATGCCTGGTCCCATGAGGGGTAAGCGGAAAGAACCAAGTATCAAACATCACATTTCAAAACCATTACTTTACATGCACTCTTGTCGGTTTTGGTGACTATTGAGTCCTTATTTGTAAGTGTGATCAATTTGGTTGAGATAAGTCAGTACATTTTATTATTTCAATAAAGCTTGGGGGAATGTAGTTGAATTGCCCTTCTGGGCACATTATTTAAAAAAAAGAACCCGTGATGAAAATAATGGGACACCTCTGCCCTTGGGTAGTTATCACAGATGTTATGATAATATCATATCATCATACATTCATATTATGTACTTATATATAATACATATAGAAGCCAAATTTATTTCTTTAGCTTAGTAGATGATACTAAATACGTCACAACAAATCTGTGAATATTATGTGGCTAATATTTATACAAGGATTGATTAATTATCTTCATGTAACCTATTAACTATTGCCTTTCTCTAGTATTAAAAGGATGCTGACCTTAATACCATAAATTATAAAGAGACTTGTGTTATGTGGGGAAACATAAATCTTTTCAAATATATACAAAACATTGTTAATAGACGACACAAATTCCTAAAAACACCAAAAATGTATAAATTTAAATATAGAAAACATATCAAGTTAATAAATTTATTAAAAGTATCAATGATAGTTAGTTCTATTTAAGTTCACTATTTCTTACTAATTTAGAGAACTGAGCACCAAACATCACAACCAAAAACACACCCATTTGCCTTCCTCGATGTTCATAACACTTTTTATGCACTCTCTTTGGTTTTAGTGACTCTTGACTTTGCCTTCATCCAAGGAGTGACCAATTTGGTCGAGATCAGTAGGTTGTGGTTGCCCATTCAACCTAATCTGGTGAGTTGTGGTTATTTAAGTTTGTCAGGTGTATTGTACTTTAATGTATTAAGTTTTTTGTAAATAGTATGTATTTCACGTTGTGCATGATAAAAGTAACATTATGATCAGAAGTTAGTTTTGTCTTTACAAATAATGTTACCTATTTTGCCTTATATCATGCCTGACATCATGGCTTAACTTTTTTATAAGAAAATATATAAGAAAAGTTAGCCATTGTGAGAAATTTGGAAATATGAAACATTTATCTAACTTATGTAGATAATGTGAGTCCCTGTGGTATAGTAATTAGCTGTATGTGCTAAGTATAACACCCCCAAGCTTGGTTCTCAGGTTGGTACATTATTGATTTTCAGATAATATTGTCAGGGATTGGTTCATATCCGCTTTTGGCTTGGCAACTATGACACCTTTATTTACCTCTTTCAAGGATCAGACGCGTGATGGTATGTGCTTATGTGTATAGAAAAAAATGAATTGAAATGATATTTTCAAAATATTTCTGTATGGAAAATTTTGTATTTTAAGGTCATTAAATATTTAAAATTGTATCTATTATTTGTGCAATTAAAATGCGCGCGCTAAACACTCCCAAGCACTTACGTGTTTAGCGCGAGAAACTGATTTAGACTATCCTGCTACCGCCCTTTAATGCCAGCGATACTACGCGTCATGATATACCGTAGAATATGGCATTTCATTTAACGTTATACCTAAAACCAAAAATAATGAAGTATGGCGTGCCCTGCCTACTTTTGATAAAAGTGTCTCGGTCGGTTGGTACATTTGTGTATTAGTAATTTTTCCGCCGCGTTGAACGGCGGAAAAATTACTAATACACAAATGTCGCGAAGGAGCCGATATTACGTAATTATTTTTTTGTACACAAAAACAAAAACCGATTTCTATCAAATTTATATAGGACCACCTCCGAAACAAGGCCTTCTTAACGAAAAAATAATCATTAATATATAATTGACAGAGAAATCGCGTTACATACGGAACGTACATACAAAAAAAAAACATACCTAGTCGTATTGAGAACCTCCTCCTTTTAGAAGTTGGTATGATTTTTGTACGCTCAATGCGCCTAAAACATAGGCTCTAAGTGACAAATAAATATACGATGTTGATTTCGAGTTCGCAGCCCCAGAAACGCCACAAGGGCGTTGGAGCTAATTTTTCAGAATGATGGATGAAAAAGAAACTTTTCCTGCAATATTTGCCGAGCCATATTTCTTATAGGTATGACACGATTTCGTTAATCATAAATGGCAATACTAATCTCTTAAACCATTAGTCTGATCGACTTTAGCGCGAATAATTTTTTTTTAATTATTCACGTAATATAATGACTATTGGGTTGTACATTTTTTTTATCCTCTTAGCGACTTATTAATACTTGAATTTAATTAGGAATTTTATTCATCAAAACAAAAACCGAGTCCAATAAAATTTATATCGCATCTGAAACATGACCCACGTAAAAAAAAAGAATAACTAAAATCGATTCATAATTCAGAATAACTAAAATCGAGTAGTTAATCGCGTAACGTACATACATCATTAAAAAAAAACATACAGTCGAATTGAGAACCTTTAGGAAGTCGCTTAAAAAGGGGTACTGACGATTTGATTTTTTTATTATTAATTTCGATAAATCGATTCAATAATCAAATGCTACTTGCTCTGTTCTGCTTTAGTATTATATGAAATGAATAAATACCATCAAAATGTTTATCATCAACTTATGCTCCTAAGCGTAACTAGTATTGGCACAAGATCCTTGTTTTAAGTATCGAATCTCATCTCGTTCCCCTGATTTTTGGCACAGACTCTGTATATTAACTGTATCTCGGACAGGACTCCTATGCAAGTTTACCAAAGGAAAATAGAAATGATTCTAGTAGCTACTAGGTTTTTGATTAAATTTTATCCGAAATGACATATGTTAATATTTATTATTTTAACAAGTGGGTCGTCCGCAAAACTGTCTCTTTAATCAGCCAGCAACTTTTTTCCGCTCTTTAAAATTAAGTCGTACAATTTACGTATATATTTTATCCTCTCTAATTTTCTGCACATCTCCGGCTTCAGCTCTACAAAATGAGACCTTATCCGGTTTTTTTGTGCATCTCCTCCCACAACCACTGGGTCAAAAATAGGCTAACGCTGTTAATATATAGATTGAAGTAGTAAAATATTTTTAGTCGTTGCCTCTTTGGAGAGGCCAAGACAATTCTGCACACTGCTTGTCCCAATTTACTTCATATTTACCAATATCTCGCGTGTCACGAGTTTGTATTTATAGTCTATAGCTAAGGTTCCCAAAATATGCGTCGCGACTTTGTCCCAGGAATACCAGGAACACACTACGCGTGTCCATGTCATGCCATAAGCACTGCAGTATTAAATAATCTTTGATAATTTACGACTTCGTGCTTGTCCGAAACAATACGTACGTACGTACGTTAAGAAAGGGAGACCATGGAAAGACTGAGGGGCGACTGAAAAATTGACAATTTGTCTAGGGGCTCACAGTACAGAGTTGTTTGGGAAACCCTGGATATATATTGGCGAACAGAGGCGTAGACGCGGTTCGAACACTTTTTTGTCATCGGAATATTTTCTACTTCCAGTATAACTTGATTAGTTTTATTGATTCCTTTGACAGAATAAAGCGTGAGTGTCAAGAATGGGGGGTAATTAAGTGTTGTGACCTTAGGTTTACGACCCCAGATGTTTGGAATTTTCAATTCAATGTTACGACGTGGTTGCCGCATGTGTGGCTTAGTCCAATGTAAATAAAAATAATAAAGAAGACGTTGCGCGTCACTGAATGTAAAAGGAACGCCTGATACAGATTTAATGATCAAATAAGTAAGCTCATGTAGGCTGTGTATTCTCTTTACACGAAACTAGCTATCACTCGCGATTTCGTCCGGGTTGATTTATGCGACGGGATTATTTAAACAGATAAAACTTTTTTATTTATAAACTAATTGAAATAATACAAACACTTTAATCGCCTCGTTGGCATAGTGGTACCGGTGTCGGTATAAGATGCACGAGGTCCCGGGTCGATTCACAGGTCTGGCTTAATAAAAAGTGGTTTAATGAGTTTTTCATATTTTCTTAATGTAAATTCGGATGTTCTGTAAAAACTTCGGGCGTGATACTATTTATTTATTTATTTAATTGCCTCTTTCAAACAAAATCCATGAAGTCGTGGCTTCAATTCACAGGTATCGATGATTTTTTTTAGTTTTTTTGAAAAGACATGTGAATTGAATTTACGTTAACGTGCATCTGTCGGGCGGCGAATCGATCTCTAAACCAATGAGGCTAGAAGTGATAATGTTACTATCTTAACAGACACCATTACTAAGCTACAAATTAACTAAAAGGCGCAGCTACATGTCTCTCTGTTCTAGGATGCTGTAAAGTACTTTATATGTAGACCCTAGCTGACGCCCACAATTTCGTATATGTGTAATTTGATATAATAAGAAAATTCCATATAAACTTTACCCCCCCTATTTTACGTTCTTAGTGGTTGAAATTCTGAAAATCCTTCCTTCAAAATAGGCATCGTCGTACCAAATTTCAAGTTTTTAGATACAGTAGTTTTGGATGTGCGTTTATATATAGGACAGTCAGGTTTGCCTTAGATTTCTGAAGGAAACAAAAACAATGTTGGAATATAGTGAATGAATAATATTTTCACAAAACCCAAGGTATATTTGCAAGGGATTTATTCTTCCTTTGATAAGTTTATTTATTTCAAGACAATGATCTCAAAGGTGAAAAGGATCACAATCTCGGTCATTGCCGTCAGTTGGTTGTGGTACAGTTCTTCGTTGTTAGGGTGAGGCCACATTGTGGTCATTCGTAACTTTGTACTATTACACATTGAGTCTACCTATTGATATATTATTTATTATTATTTTTATTGCATCACGACAGGTTATTTGCGGTTTAAGCAGAGAGAACCCAGCGCCAAACATCACGACTCAAACACAAACGTTTCGCTTCCTCGACGTTCATAACTTATTACATAATATTCTTACTTATATGTGGTTTAAAGTAACGGTTGTAACGATGAAGCCCTGGGTTCGATACCTGGGTCAGTCACTTCCGCATTAAGAATCTTAGATAACTCCTTTCAGTCTGTTTATAACTCCATTATGTCTCTTTATTACTCCAGAACCGCTAGCCTGATCTTAATGCAAATTAGTATTTATTGAGAAAAAGTGATTGTGCAAATGATAGGCTATATAGGTATAAATATAATTAAGGCGGTTGGGTTGCTGCGTTTGGCTAGTTTATTATAAAATTAGCGGTTCGCACCAATTTGTCCCGAGCACATAGTAAAACTTTATCCCGTTAATCCTGGTACCGTCGAAACGCTTTGATAACGCCTATAAACTACCTACTTACAAACATTAGGTAATTCGTTTTTCCCATTCTTAAATTCTCCGATCCCGATCCTTTTTCAATTATCCGGGAATTTAGATACCGTTGTTTATATAGCTGACTTGCTCAGTTGATATTCCCAATATTTCTTCCCTTTACCATCCCAGTCTCAAAGTTAGCAATGCACCATTTAGATTTTAATCCTTTGGTGTATTTAGGCGACGGTTATTATATGACCTCTTACTATCAGGAGAATCCTTTACTTTTTGATATATATACAATAAAAAATATCTAGTAAATTTATTTTTATTTTATATAAAATCAAAATAAAGAAATATCATCACCACCATTATACTCGAAATGGTAGACAGAGATGTATCGAGTATTTATTATTTTATATAAATAAATTATTAAGAGGTATGTAACGTACAAGTGTGGCTGTAGCCTTACACGTAATAATATACAGCACAACCGTTGTGATACGGTCTCGCGCCACCGTCTTTGTTTTCACTATTCATATGACCCAGCTGTTTTTTAATACACCAAAGTTAGTTTTACATTAATTTTTTAGGTCGCCGCTAATATGCGAGAATCGCTGGATAATGTTCTACTATGAAACGAGATAAATGGAATTCATAAATTGCTTTGCACATAACCCACATTCATTTATATGGGTCATTGTAACCCTAACGAGAAGCTAATTTTTAATTGCCTAACACCGCCCTGAAATTTAAGTTTTGGGTCATGGATTTAGGCGTTTAACTGTATTAAAATTTATCCCTTTTTTGTCCCCGGTACACAATCGATAAAACTTTATTCTGTATCAATTAAGTTAAACTTTGTCTGTGTTAATTATATTATTATATGAATTATTATTACATTATATAAACACGCCAGGTATTTGCGGATAAAACGCTAATCGCTGAACGACCAGTGCTTGTAAAAATAGTGTCTTCAAATTTTATATCTCAACACGAAACTAGCTGAAACCGGCAGACATCCTGTCAGCATAAAATTAATTCATACAGTACGTCTTCTCGTCAATTGACCCATATTGTCCCATAAGGGTGATCAGAGAAGATGTATTCCGTGATTGGTGAAGTCGCACCATAGTAACGCTGAATTGAGATAGTAAACCTCGTCGTCGTCATTAGCATACTGACGTACTGTCTTATGGTAGAAAAAAAAATTTTTGGAAAAATAAATTTGGGATAGTATTATCCTAAATGTGGTCTATAAATTATTTAAATTTATCGAATAGTTTTAGGGTTGTGCGAGATGCAACGGCTGACCATCGATTGCCTATCGGATTACTATTATTTTGTTAGTACAACCAAAGTTTGAACCCTCTGTGACTTTACCGCGACGTACTTTTCATTATTTCTTTTAGGTTTCCACTTTTTCCACCTGTCATGAACTTTTTTACATATTTAAACTGTTTAGGAAGTTATTTAAAGGACCAGTTAAAAGTTTTTTCATCTTCAAATAAATGTGTCTTTTTAGAACTTCGCCAATTGAATTGAATATATTTATTGTTTTCGTGAAATCCACGTCACGTATGATATCCCTGAATCGATAAGCAAGGGCTGTCTGACTATTTCATTTACACTATATTACTATACCATCACGCCCACCATGCCTGAAGAGACAGGCAGAGGTGAAACTAGTTTACTTGTTACTTTCACTTACATGTTACTTATTGTACGCCCATGATTAGCCGATGATAATAAGTCCCATCAAGTGATAAGTGACATATGACTATCGCCATATCGGGCACATTTTCAATATATTCCATCCATTTTCAGAATATCTGAAAAAACCAGGTACCTAATTACTTACCATGATTTTTTGGCGACATGGAATTAAACCCAGAACTTTGTTCCTCGATATCGACTAATTAGACTTTCAATACATAAAGGTATA
>DVZW01000246.1:0-11629 GCA_018237805.1 Mesosemia grandis
GGGTAAGAAGAGAGAAACGAGTGCCAATATTACGAGTCACACTGACTTTTTTGGATATTTTAACATTCATTACTCTTTCGGGCACTCTCGTTGATTTCGGTGCTTTGCTTTCATTTAAGGCGCGACAAATATAAATCATATCCAAAGTTTTATTGATATTTTGGCTAACAAGGCATGGCTTGCAAGAATTGGAAGGCATTGTGAATCAAGTACCTGTTCTGACAGTGTTCTGTTGAGTCTTGTTAGTCAAAATATAAATATAACTTTGGATATGATTTAATTTGTCGCGCCAAATTGGTCGCGCCTTAAATGAAGGCAAAGTCAAGAGACACTTAACAGAACACTGTCAGAACAGGTACTTTATTCACCATGCCTTTCAATTCTTGCAAGCCTTATAATTTTACAAATAACCTTTAGTAATATTCTACGTGTATTTACTTGCGCATATTTGTTATATGGCTGTATAGATTTTTTAAAGATATTGAGTGATCAAATGTATTACGTACCATCTAGTAAATAAAATTCGAATTGGTTAAATTGTCAGAATAACTTGTAATCGTAACTCCTGGGTCCGATTCTTAGACACAACTTGATTGTGAACAATTACGGGATTCTTAACAACAGGCTCACTTATTTTTATGAATTGGATCAAATTTTAATCCGGTATGTGTAATTATATACGCCTATGGACCCATCGGCGTATATAATCACATACTCAATTACATTAACTTATAATTATATTATAATTAATAAAATTGAGTAAGTAATAAGAATTATAAAAATGATTCATAATCTTCCATTATTACTTACTCAATTTTAAACCACTGACAATGAATTTTGTAGCTATGTCCTATTCTAATTCGTCGCCTTGTTAGTATATTGGTACCGGTGTCTATCGGCTTGCCACTGTTACATCATGGGGCTAAAATATGATCGGCTAATCGTGGGTACTGTAGTGGCACATGAGTGTACTAGTTGTATCACAGCCTACCTTGTCGGCCGTAATGGCAGACCCCTTTTTCATATCTTTATTGGTCTTACAACCTTCTTTTATTTCCTAGCCTACAAAGTTCATAAAATCCAATTAGTCACTAATGTAAGAATGTGCCATGATGTCGTAGTGTCTGAATACACTTGTAATAATTATGTGATATGTAAAAAATACCTACATCTATAGATCCCCATCCAACTAAAGTGCATACAGAATTTGCTAGCACTTCGCTTTCAGGTTTTATAATTGTCGCCTGTCCAACCAAATGATTAAATGTAAGCTTCTTTGTCATGACCACGACAGCAATGTCATTTGCGTAGTAGATTTTATCAAATCCATAATGTTTAATAATGCTCTTCACTTTATGTACTACGCCTCCTCTTGTCCTAAACGATGAGCCTACACGAACTTTCCAGTGTTGCGGCAGGGAGTAACTGTGGAAATATTGTAATTGTAAACAAAGATCGAATTTATGTGTGTTTTTATGTCTTTACTAGGATTAAACTAAGCCTACCAAATCGTATATCTGAGTTACTTGTTTCCTACGGTGTGACTTATATACGCAGGGAAGTGAGAGAAAGATAGATATGGAAACAAGTGTAAGAATGAGAATGGTTTGGGCATATGGAAAGAATTCGAAATTAACGATTGCATGCATTGGGGTAGTCTTGATCGGATAATATCTGAAATATAAAAGAGTTTTTAAAGTAATTGTAGACAGATTGTAAGATATAATCGTCACCTATATACACTAAAAGTGTTAAAATCCGTAAAAAAGAAATGACAAAGATAAAGGCAGATAAGGTAGAAAATGTGCATTGGCTATGGGACAGGATACACTTGTTTGAAGACTGTGGACATTAATAAGTGAATCTATAGTCTTTAGTTTATCTTACCGTCATTTCCGGTCTTCAATTTCTTTTAAACAAACGCTAAAGTTCCCAACAAGTATTCTAACGATCGGTAAGGAAAGAGTAGGGTAGGACTTATCTGTATTCTACGACGTCTAAGTAAACAAGTTGTTTGAATGTATGAACTGAACCGTGCGTAAAAAAATAGCCTAAATGTAACATCATTTTAGGCTGTATTTACATGAACGGTTAAATTATTATTATATCATCTGGAGTGATTAACCTTAAAACGATTAAATAAAAGAATAAACATGAAATTCTTCTTACTCAACTCCTGTCTCGCTGTTATACTGAAAGCAATGTGCCGTGGATATAGCATGTCTTGATGTAAGAATCACTCCTGCGCAATGCTGAACGTATTGCTGGGTTCCCCAAATATCCAATAACATTTGAACTAGTATGGGATATTGTTGTATAGATGCAGGGGAACCATTTAATACTCTCATGAAAGGGAATGTATTTCCTGAAATTTAAAGAAACGTTTACATGACATTAAGAAAGTGGGCTCTGACTATATTGTAGCAAGAGTTAGTATGGCAATAGTATGATTCCGAAGTCCATCTAATTCCAAGTTCGTTTTAATGAGGATCTAGTGACCCGACAGACGACGTTCTATCGGCAAAACAAAATATCATCATGAAAACACATCACTTTTCACAATAAACCCATTTTTATAAAGTTTTGTTTAAGGGTTTTCGAGCTATAACGGATACATCGTTCAGACAAATGGGCATTCGCATGTTCTCACTATATACCAATTTTCATAAAGATGGTTA
This sequence comes from Mesosemia grandis, assembly GCA_018237805.1. Lineage (NCBI taxonomy): Eukaryota > Metazoa > Arthropoda > Insecta > Lepidoptera > Riodinidae > Mesosemia > Mesosemia grandis. The sequence goes on from DVZW01000246.1 coordinate 2,679, forward strand.
TATTTTTGTGTTATAACAAGACATAAAGACACAAATAAATTTAAAAAATCATCAAATTGATGTTAGTTAATCGTAAAATTAATTTTTATACATAATTTGTAAAGATTTATGTATGTATAGAGCATATGCAGATATCTATGTTCTATATTATGAATCGAACAGACGAAAATTATTTTAATATAATATTGGACAAGTGTATTCTATACATGTCTCACTATTGCTCTTAGATCTTACCCAATAATGAAGCTGGAAAGGATTAAATAAAAGGGAAAATTTGACTTGTGTCTAAACTTTTACCAGAATAATAAAGGTGAAATTAATATTTCTAACAATTCTAGTTGATCATAAACATGGATAATCTGATAATATACTAAATAATAATGATAATAACTTCCAATGAAAATGATTCGTGTAATTTAAAAACATCATAAATTACAAATTAACTTATGGTTATAATAATTATTAGATAATTGATTTATTAGAATAAATTTAAATTTCGTCAAGAGCCCTTGTTAAAAAGTTTTTAATTTAACTTACCTTGAACACAAGTTAAGATAAAAGCTCCAATGCATAACGTTTTTGAACTCATTTTCCTTATTTATGGTATATTGTAGAACTATGATATATTATTTAGATATATGATATATTATTATTTAAATATTATGATCATTCAACAGGAAAAAACTGCCGTTATTTTTTAATCAAAGAATTGTTCACATCTACATAAACCTTCAACGGTTTGCAAGTAACTATGATAAATCGTGCTTTCTCATTATTATTGCTTTGATGGACCACACAGAATAATTGGAAACATTCTCTAGTAAGACGTATATATCTTGATACAAACATGTCTTTCTCTAAGTAAAATAAAGCTTTTTGTTATTACTATATTTGTCGTATTGGATGGCAATCATACAGATCTCCTGATTTTTAGAGATTACAGTTGTCTATTTATACCAAATTATTTATCCGTTTTCAACCTTGAGTACGGCATGCTAAGTGCGTAAATGTATTGTCTACCTTACCCATAAAATGGCAACAACAATAACATGCAACGTTATGGTGGTGGAAATAAGTAATTCCTGTCAACGTCAAGTTGTCAACGTCGGTGCTTGTTGTCCTGTTCCGATTAGGAAGGTAAGGTAGCCGATAAACTTATGCAAGTGATAATATTATAATCTCAAATTTTCAAATACTATATATATTTACAAAGCTATCCCACGTCAACCGTACATTTTTCCGGGATAAAAAGCCCTATCACCCAAATCAGCTCATACCCTGTTTGTATACTGAATTTCATCAAAATTCGTTCAGTAGTTTCAGTGTGATTGACGGACAAACATCCAAACATCCAAGCAACCCCCCCCCCCTCCCCGTTTAGCTAAAAATATTACATATTGTCACGTTGTTGTGATAAGTGCCAAACCTATTACCAAATGGCACACGAAAAACCCGTGCAACTCAACATGTAACCGCTGCTTTATAGTCCATACAGGTTATCAGTACATAAGAGTGGCGAAAACTGATATAAATTGTATAATATAAAATTAAGAAAAACATCCAAGGGTTTTACACTTAGGGAGCTTTCTACGATGTACATGTTTAGACAACAATATTACTTTCTACGTTGTATAACGTGAACGAATATAGTTATTATGTATATGTCTTTATACCCTTTCCCACAAAAGGGAAGGCAGAGAGATCACGTTACCGTGGACCACAAATTAATCTTGTAGAAACGACTGGTGGTGATTATAACAAAATGAGCTAGGAGTCATGATGTGACTAGATATGTTTCTGAGTAACGTTCAAGAGTACGCGTTGGTTGTTTTTGAACGTAGCGTGCTCTGGAATAGCGTTTGGATTCTAAATATCCCTTCTTTTCATGTATATTTTTGATTTAGTTTTAGATTTTGATTTACAATTTTATTTTATTTTTTTTTTCAAAAGAGTACGAAAAATTGCACATAAAATAAAATATATGCTATTAACTTCAGGTGGATCTTATGTATCAGGTTCTATCAGCACTTCTACAACAAACTAGGACAGTTCTTTTCAATGACATATTATATAACAACTTCATGTATTTTCATACAAAAAGACTTGACCCATTGTTTTGCCTAATAAAGATGGCACTATATTTACTCGACCTACAGTTTGAATCTTGTGTAGTATACGGACATAAGACATTATATTTAAATGATTGCATCGGTGTTCTATGAATAATTGATTGAATCAGGCGTTATTTTGCGGAAATCCATTGTTCAAAGACGAAACTAAATTACTTCGCTACAATGCCACACAACATACAAATATATATATACACACATATATCTTTTGTCACATCATTCAAATAAGGTCATAAAACAATGATCAGATTAATCCAAATTAGTATATTAAATATGTATCAAAACTGTTTGATTATTCTATAAGTCGAGCACGGCTTAAAAGCCAGCAAGCGTATTTGAGTACCTTGGGTTCATTAATCATTTGTAATAATTATCATAATGCGAAATATAGTCAAAGGTTTTTAAAACTGATACTATAAAAATTAAACAACATCAATCCTGTTGTTTTTAACTGATGCACAATAGATTACATTGCTGTATTAAATATTAAAATACGGGAGTGTCTACGTTTGTTTGTCTATCTTTCAGGAGGAAACTGAGCAGCCGATGGATATCATTTTCTGTATGATGATATCTGCAAACATGAAAAGATATAAAAGATATGGCAACAGTTTAACACGTGCAATTAAAAAAAAATTACAAATCCTCGAAACGTACTCCGTGTTTAAAGAAAACAGAGATGTGCAGTTTTTTCTATCGTTATACTTTTGGCTAATTTTGGGTACATTTCATGTAAGAGAGTAAAATATAGAAACCCAGTTCCCTATAAATTAAAATAGTTTCTGAAATGTCAGTAAAAGTAGCTTTGTTTATGGAAAAAGGAAGCAACGATCAGAAGATTCTTCTGATGGTAAGTTATCGTATTCGCCTATGTATAATCGCTACACCAGACGTGTTTCAATTTTTGAGGAATAATGAATAGACTCCTTTCTAAAAGGTATTTTCTTTCTAAAGTCGTATAAATACGCCCACTAATAAATTATTGCGAAGTTGAATTATATCTACGATGCGAATAATGTCACCGAAATCGTACAGTTATGGATTTTCAGACATTGAGGTGAAAAGGATGGAACTTTAAAGTGTGTCTCAGTGTCGGATGCTGGATTCTTCCTCAGAACAACATAATTATTGAACAGTTACTTTAAGACTTGCTGGTTTAATTTCTAACTGCATCTGCGTCAGCATTTTGGCGTGGACACATTTAATAAAAGTATTTTTTTAAAAGCATTGAGTCACATAAACTTATTTCCCACATTCGTGGCGATCTCTCTGTGTATAGTTAAATAGAAATGCTGCAACTTTGACTTTCGAAAGAAAGTATTATAATAGAAACGGTTCTATTCGTTACAACTCTAGCAACGTATGTACGTCGCAACCAATGGCACGTACGGTCTTGCAAACGTGACTATATTATCCGTTATTGCGATCAATGGCAAGCTTATTACCAAATTACGGAATAATGATTCTCTGGAAATATAAAAGTAGTTAACAGAAGTAAGGTAGATACCCTACTTAATTATAGGTAGACAAAACAGTGCGAAATATCTGACTTATTCTGCCACTTATTTTTTTTTTATTTACATGAAAATTAGATTAGGTGTAGTAGAATGACCATTAATCTTATGAGTTCACATCATGTTCTGTATCTTACAATATTCAAATATTCCCAAAATCTAATTATTGAATGCCCTGTTGTACAATTTTATATCCAAACAAATAGATATTTTAAAGTGCTTGAATATTTAGCAAGAAGTGTTAAAAACTAATTAACAATTTGTTAAAAATGTAATTAACCTTAACATTAAAAAATTACAAGAAGTAATGATATTGATGTTTTTAAACAAATAATTTGTTAAAACATGATAAAATATAATCCCTAATAATAATATTATCAATGCAAAAGTCACTCTGTCTGTCTGTCTCTTTTTCATGCCAAACCCACAGAACCGATTTGGATGTAATTTTGTATAAAGATGCAAACCATTTTCGGACCCAAGAAAGAACATAGGATAGTTTTTATTCTGGATATCCCACTGAAAAGTTCCCTACCAGGTTTGTTTTTCGTATCAAAAAAATATTTTTATGTTCGATAGTTAATTAATTGAGGAAGATTAAAAGCTACATAACATCACACTATGATCAATAGGACCGAAGCAGGAACTAAAAATATCGCAAAAACGGGAAAAATATCTTTCTTACGACAGCTTCCTTTGCTTACACTGCTCAAACGGTAGAAGTTATGTAAAATCATATATGATGCAATTTCACTCCTCTAATAGTTAATTCTAACAAAAATTTCGAACTAGAATATGTCTATTTTTGAAGGTTGATTCAGTGTAATATTTTATGGTTAACCTATTTAATATATTTGTTCTAAAATAATGCATTATTTGCGGTATTTTTATAAATACGATATTAATTTTTATCAAAATAAATACGTTATTCATCATAAATATTTAATTTTAATCATAGTTTTAAAATAACTCCGCAACAAAATTATGAACAAGTATGCACAAGGTTTTGCAATATCTAATGAGAAGATTTCGGAAAAATGTTTTTGGTTGATATGGCTTTTAGCCACTTTACATGAAAATCTACACAGAAAATAACTGGTGAATTTATATCTTGTTAAGAAAGGAGAAATAGGTACATTGTTTCATGTAGTATATAACTGAATGACAGAAAACATAATCACCACATAAGCACACAGTAATGTGGCTTAAAGACAAATTTTGCACCAACCATATAGATAAAAACACCTAAATAGTTTTATATATTACTACCTGGCACCCGCGTCTTCGTCCGCGTGAAAAACACGAACAATGCTATCCCACGGGAACTAGAAAGTAGCCTGTGTGTTATTCTCATGAATAAGCTATATTACTGCAAAGTTTCATCCAGATCCATTCAGTAGTTTTGTGCGAGTAACAAATATACATCCATACAAAGTTTTGCATTTTTTAAGATTATGAATTACATAATTAGATATTGGAAGCCAATATGTAATTTTATCTGGAAGAATATATAAGAACTTTCGAATTATTATAATATGTAGATCTTTTTAAAATGTAAACAATGTAACCCATCTCACAAGGCTGTTCGTTTTTATTTTAGGAATCTCTTCCCGTAACCATTTCGGATCTTGCCAAAATTTTCCTATACTCATATTCCTGTATGCTTCCAATACTTTACTTAAAAAGGTATAAAGCTCCTCTTCGCGTATTTGATATTGTAATCTTTTGTTTGTAATGAAATAAAAATAACTATGTCAATTTATCACACAAATAATTAACATAGAGTAAGTAATTAATAAATTTAAAAAATACTTTTATGTAATTTTTATTAAGAAATTGTATATATAAAATTACTTTTTAATAAAAAAATGCTTCCATTAAAATTCAAAAATAAATTAATATTTAAAAGCTTTGTGATTTGTTTATTGTGTTGATAGTTTTACAAAACGTTCAAGTTTTTATTTACGTACATTTGAAGATCAAACGTGTTCAAGGAAACAAAACATAAATTTTAGTTTTGAAATTCTGTTTGGAGCAAAGTAAATGACAATTTTAAAATAAATCCAAAAAAGATGAAATAAATCCATTAAGAATTACATGGAATCATTTTGAGTTTAGTAACGTTGATATAGTTGGCATAGTAGTACCGGTTCAACTTCCAGGTCGGGCATAGAAAAAACTGGTTTATAGAGCTTGAAATATGTGCCCGATGTGGCAACTGATTTGCATTTCATTACTTATTGAGACTTGATATTACTTATTATCATAAATCTAAGGAGAAAATCTAATAAATCGATTGAAGTAGGTAAAGTAAATGTCTTTTATAACGGATTGGCTAATACATGGATTGGATAACGCTTTGGCTAATTGGTTTTATTATTCACTTTGTCTTCGATAATGGCACTGAGCAAATTGGTCTGGTCTAGGCTGGTCTGGTCTTGGCTAGTCATGACTTACCCGTGCATTATTATTCTGTTGTTCGGTTGGGCGATCAGCGTATATTATATTTAATTATTCTTGAAGGAAATTCTTTGTCAAAGCTTTCAGGAATTGTGAAATGAATAACATTAGTTTGATAAAAATTAATTGCTGCTTTTAACTTTTAATTAAAAACCGTGATGAGAAATAAAATTATTTTTGTATCAATTTGTCAAAAATATGTATAGCGGCTCCCTCTGTGTTCGTCCGCTCGGAGCTCTCATACCTTTTAATTGATTAGGGTTACACAGGAATTATAACCCTAATTACACTTGTTCTAAGAAAAAATAAATCAGACTAAGAAAAATCAAAACTAAGAAAACATAAACAAAAAAAGGTTTCTCCGATCTTAAAAATACATAACATGATATATAAGAACCCCTGTACGATTTACTAAGTGTTTATTCCTAGCTTCAAAAACAATCCTGGATAAATAAAAAAAAATTAACTAAATTTTGTGTACAAATTCTATGTACGTCGGCCGTCGATCTTAAAAACAAGGCCCGTCTGCTGTCAAGTAAGCTGAAGTCCATCCCGTAAAGTACAAATTCGCTTGGCTTGCAAGTATACAAATAATACAAGTTGCAAATGTTGCCATGCATAAGCTATGAAGTATTTAAGTTTTGTACCAACGATATAGAGCCACTGTCAGTCGGCCCAGTTAAACTATTTCAAATTTTCGAACTACAAGAGATTATCTAGTACTATTTAGTGACGATAGATGGAGCTAAAATAAATAACCAGAAAAACAATTTCAATATTAAATAGTTCGACTTAGATTAGTTTAAGTTGTCACTTCTGTCGAACGTCCTAAGTCGCATACGTATTTTTAACCGCCTTCTAAAAGGAGAAGGTTCTCAATTCGACTGAATAGTTTTTTTTGTATGTATTTTACTCGATCACTTCGTCAATTATGCATCGATTTTAATGATTCTTTTATTTATTAGATAGGGTTTGTTTCATATGTGGTCCCATGTAATTTTTATTAAGCGATTTAAAAAAATGAGAGGTTGACTTTGATCAATCCGCCAATTTTAAACTAGTTTTAATTATTTTTTTTTGGATAATTGGCAAATGGAAATGTATTACACATTAAAACGATTATAATGGAACGTATATATAATGGATAAAAATATCCCAGACCTGGAACTCTTAATAAGCTTTTTGCTTTAATACCAGTTTTTCTCCCTACATTGTCATTGCCATTGTTACATCGATTTACTACATTCTTCGATGGATTTTATCAATAAAACATTTCCAAAGAATTTACGGTGTGACGGCATGTTTGTAAAATTGTCTTTCTCTTTCTCCATCAAAATTCCAAGCGTTCAAAGCCATTCATCATTGCGTGACTTCGATGTCGATCGAATAGGACTATCAAGACCCTATCTAGAAATTACAAATATTACAGACTATGTATTATAAATTTCCCCTTTCCATTTTAAAAATAAATGAAGAAAAAATCAAATGACGTATTACGAGAGATTCTACTTTAGAAATCATAGTATACCCTAAACCAATATTTAGATGATTAATACATGTAGAAATAAATGCAATACCAATGTTTTACATGATAAAATAGTTTTAAACATATATATTTTTTATAGATAAAGAGCAACTGTAATGATTCTTGCCGGTTCTTCCTCACAGAACCCGCCTTCCAAAGCGGTAGGTAGTTAGAATTATTTTTGACGATCCCTAATTACTGCTAAAAAGTTATATAGACAAAATTAAATGATTTCGATTTGATTTTGAATACATTTGAAAATTTGTACGAATTGCGAAACAAGGTGGCGTCTTAAAAGTCCTTATCTTAGTTGGCACTCGTAGTATAATAGTAACTTCGCTGGAACTTGGTTTGACACGCTAATGCGTGTCTTGATAACTTATTTCTTGTTCTTTGTGTATTTATAGGAGCTAGTGTAGGCTTAATTCTTGAGTAGTTGCTCATTGAAGAACAGGTTTATCACTTGCGTAAAATCGTTTTTTATACCCATTAATTACCCAGCAATAATTTGGAAGTTGCGTCATGAGGAAAAATACACATATTGTATTTTTATGAAATCTACTAAAATTATAATGTATTCTGTACTTTAATTTTTTTTAAATATGAATTAAAATTTAATTTGGAATTAGCAACTATGTGGAATAAAATTGAAAATTAAATAATATGTATGAAATAATATTGAGTAGGTACTTTTTATTATAACTTTGTATTTACAAATGTATACCCATGGGTACGCCTAAATATCCCATTCACCTTCTGCGGCGGTTATACGATGATGGAACAGCCTGTGTCAAGGCAGACGACATACAGTCGAAGGTTGTCCATCCCAACTCGGAAGTGCGTCAAGGATGCATCGTATTACCTCTTTTGTTTAACATCTGCATCAGTCATTATGAGGACACTTGAAAACAGGTCGGAGGCCACATATCATACCTGCGTTATGTTGATATACCACACTGTTTTCTGCAAGCGTCAGCTATATTGTAGAACTCCTACAAAAAATGGAACAAATAAAAAATTAACCGCAGGAAGAGGAAGATTATGATTTTCGACCGCGTTAACGCAGCGTCCTGGGTAAGCGATTGCCTTGTGAACGCGAAGCGATGCAACGCGACGCGAAAAACACAAACAGACATATTAAGTTTTTTTTTTATTTGTCATTTAAGTATCCATCGATTTGGGACCATCCTGTGATGATGGGTGTGTTTTTTCATAATAAAATAAAATAAAATAAAAATATTTTCACACGAATGCGACGTGAAGTGACGCCGGGTAGCAGCTGTAGGCGGTGGTAGTAATCCGGCGGCAAAGCGATTCGCGTGC
>DVZW01000247.1:0-11615 GCA_018237805.1 Mesosemia grandis
TATAATTGCAAAATTCACGCCGGCGGAATATCTATTTTTTTATATTTATTTTTATAATATTGTATTTTCTAATAATGTTATAATTATAAATGTATTCAAATAAGAAAAAAAATAAAATAAAGGAGAGTAATAATAATGAGTAACATGAATATACATTTAACTTTCACGCGAAGGGCTGGGCTGGTTTGGTGGTTATGGTAGAAAATAGACACACAGACAAGTGGATTCATGTGAAATGCGACTGCCAAGAAAGTTACAACGTCGTATCGACGAGGGGAGAGTTGAAGACGATTGATTCCGTACCGCCTTTACATAGGTAAGTTTGATTTTCACGTCATAATTTCGAATGTCTACAATTTTAATAGTAATGCAGCAGTTTAATTCGCCATTTTTTGTATACTGGGCATGTAAGCACAATTTTAACAACTTTTATCCCCCTCCCCCCTTTAGCAAAAGTCAGTATAAATTTATCCCCCCTTGGGGATTTATTGGTATATATATTTTATATACCAATAAGTCCCCAGGGGAAATATTGCACAAAATATTGTAAAAACTTGTAATTAAAATGCTGGATGTTAATATGTTTTTGTTTTTATTTTCTCAGGCTTATTTTTAACTTGCGAATTCTTAACCGGACGGGGTTTAGAATTCATTGTGTATTGATTTAATATACTCGTTTTTGCTAATGTGATGTTTGTAATTATATACATATCATTAGGAAAAAGCAAACAAACATTTATTACATGCACATAAACTACAAGGTATTTAGTTAAAAAATAGAAAATAACTTTTTAAATTAAAAACGCTAATAAAATTACTACTTAAGAAAGTTTTGCCTCAACTAAGGAACAAATTGTTAATGAGGGTATTCCCGAACTTATACGACTTAAGAACCTTCGAGATAAGAGCCTATTTATTGCTTAGAGACTAGCATTGTAACTAAAACGCTTGGTGTAGCCGTTATTATTGGGCCAATCACTTATCATCAGATGAGCCCTCTGATCGTTTACCCACTTCTTCTATAAAGGAAAGCATACGACACATTACTACAATTAGTTACAAAGAAAATACGCCCTGAATTTGCTGGGTATGCGATGATTATGTACGAATGAAGAATCACATTTACGTATCAATTCGCAGGCAGGTGATAATCGTGCTGACTCAACTGGAGGGAAGCGGGGGGTTCTCGATAGCGCACAGACTAACGCATCGGCTAGCGGCGGGCGCTCGCCTCGCCGATTGGGCGCCGCGTGCCGAACGCGAACCGCGTCACCGCCCGCCCTTACCGAGAGCACTAGCCGGACTGCACGCACCGCGCCTCATCACCTAGCCGATCATCTTTACGTCACATACGCGCATCTTCCTTGGCGCGTCCTTACCGAGTCCTTCTCGCATCCTTGCCGCATCCTTACCGCATCCTTACCGAATCCTTGCTGCGTACTTACCGAATCGTTGACGCGTCCTTGCCGCGTTCGTGCCGCGTCCGTGTCGAGTCCATGTCGCATACGTACCTACATGAACAGTCTCCCTACTTCAATCGTTTTATTATTTTCGTGAGACTAAGTGAACATCTTACTATGTGATATTTAAATCTAAAATCACTTGTGTATTTCATGTTTATTATCCTATTTATGGCAACAACAGAGCTAGTACTAACAATATGAGCGTTCTATTTTTACTTGTACACGGTGAGCAGATAAAAATATAAATATTTTTATTTTCATCTACCCAGTATTTACTATAGACACCTTACTAGGCATGACGTATAATTATTCCATCTTTCAATTGTTTTCAATAAGTCTCCCACGTTAACAACAGTTTTACAATTTTTATACAATTAAATTATTTATACTTCTTAATTTTAAAATTAAAATATACACTGATAACAATTTGCTAACTGGAGTGTACTAGTTAATTTCATGTATCCATTATTCCAAAGTTTACCTTTGCGGGGAAGATAATGTTACTTTTATATTTCTTTATTTATGAAACTGAATAAGATTTAATGTATGATGATAAGCAAATTGTTACATTTGTTAGAATCAAGTAACAATTATAATGGAGGCTTAGAAGCCGTAGAATGTTAAAAACTATAGAAGTAACATACATCATCTGATGTATGGATATTGACTTGTAAAAAATCATTACTGACGGTTGCATTCCATGAAAAATGAAAATTTGAACATAGAACGATCCACTATAAATGAATTTGAACTATAACTTAAAAACAGTTAGGCCCTGTTCGCACTGTGAATTTTCACCGCGCGGTTTTCGTCTCGCAATTCTGTAACACATTGAATCTTATACGAGTATGCGCACTGGTGTTAATCGCGAAATATTACTAGATAAGGCGAAATAAAATTCGCATGGAACAATATCGCGCGGTCAAAATTTCGCAGTGCGGAAAGTGCCTTGGTGATACAAGGCGTCCGCCTAGATCTATTTCTATTTTATTTCTCTATTCTGTGTTTGAAGTACTGTGAAATTAAAGCATTGTTTAAATCAGTGAATACACTCATATTCTAATTGGATACTAGAGGAATAATAGTTAATATGTGTTGTATCTAAGCTATAACTGAAGTAATACTTCCATTTTAATAAACTTAATAAATTATAATTTTACTGAATACAAAAATGTGGGCGATCAAGAATTTTTAATTAAAGTTGTTTTTTTTTTCATTTTGTTAAAAAAAAACCGCGACATATAAGATGTTAGTTATCTAACTCGATACAAGATTGTCAGTAAATGATAATAATATAATAATAGCTGATGGAGAGGATTTAATGAGTGCCAGGGGTAGTGGGATACCTCTCACTCAAAGTTAGAGCAACTAGCCGAGTTGTTCCGCCTTATTATTTATTTTAAACGGGATACTCATTATTAATTGATGCGGATATTTCAATCAAGTTACATTGATAGTGGTCACGGCGAGACTGACCACGTTCAATTCAGTTACATGGACCGTGATCTTGCCGTGACCACGATCCATGTAACTAGATTGAAATATCCCCATAATATTAATAATAAAAATATTATGAGTATCCCTTTTAAAATAAGTAATATTGTTTGAATTTCGCGACGATTTAAGTTTAAAATCATGGTTTCAGTTGGTGCCAGTTTCCAACTGTACAAATGGTACTAGCTTTTTTAATAATATTCAATGAGGCTAATGGCTTTAATTACTAAGGCCTCTCTCTATGAGTCGACTACATAGGTTTACTGAATAAACAAGACCTATTGAATTTCTAAAAATGAAATCTGAATTAAACTCTAGGGTAAACATTTTGCACATACTATTTTGTAAAATGTTGTGCACTTATATTGGGGAATACTGCTTGAAATCCAGGCAATCAAGACACATTTGAAAACGCACAATTCGTATAAGTTACAAAAACTAAACATTTCGACATACAAACATTTTATTCATACAATTCATATTTGGCATGGAATAAATAATAAAACAGTATTCATTTATTTTATATATTGTTTAATAATAATAAGATTCGCTTGATATTATATTAGTATATTAATTTAAATAATATGTAGTTTGTTTTATACTTTCATAGAAATGAGTTTCGCTTTAAGCAAAGGTCTGCAACTCTTCCATTGTTCTTAATCTTTGTTTTTATCCAGTCTTTTAATTCCTTACTGTGACTTACCCAGTTTCTTTAGTCTTCCAAATTCCCTTTTACTAGGTGTTGACTAGCGAATACTGTATTGTCCATCTGTTGTTTCTTTAGCGAGGTCTTCTTATATCTACTACTTGAATTTTAGAAATTTTGTAATGTATTTGTTTGTGCCTTATGTTGTTTCTGTTCGTCTGTTTCTTTTATTATTAATATCTTCAGGTCAGGTTCTTTGCCAGGTAAGCAGAGAGAACCGAGTGTAAAACATCGCGATACAAACGCCCGTTTCGCTTCATCTATATTCATAACTCAATTCATGCACTCGTCGTTTTCACATGGATCTTTAAGATTCTCCTTTCCATGAATCTCGGTGTTGTATCTATCTCTTGTTTTTTGTTTGTGTATATCCATGTTTGGCAGTATAGCCTGATAAATAGAGATTTAAGCACCCTCCTCGATGTCGTAAATATCTTTAATATTCTCGTTTTCGTGAATCTCCGAGTTGTATATATCTGTTAGTTTTTTTGTTTGTGTATCTCCATATTTTGCAGTATAGCGCCCCACAAACGCCCTGGCCTGATGTGATATACATATAGGTATATGTACCTATTCACATTCTATATTGTCTCCCCCTTTATGTTATACCCATCATGTTATGTCAGTTGTTCTTTTGAGCTTTCTTGGTATAGTGAGTAGACTATTCTATAGTTCTTTCAAGAAGTATGAGAAATGTAATAATATCTCCATTAAGTAACCTGAGATTAGTGATTTAATTATTTTTAATATTTTCTAATGCATCGTTTTTATTATTTTTCCCATTATTTCAACTAAATCCTTTTAGGATTTTATTTACTTTATAAAATGTATTTAAATGTACATTTAAGTAAGTTTTTAAAAGTTATTAAGAGTAAAAAGTTATTAATGTAAGTTATTAAAAGTAAGTATATTTATATTTCATTCTAATTTATTTTTTATCTAATGTACAAAAAACGACTGCTATTATTTCTTGTAATAGTTTTCCATAGCTTTTGAGTGGATTGTTTACGTACATAATACTGCCAAAATCTTCGATCAACAATACCGTAGATAACGCCTCACAAATAAACAGTACTCACATATGGCATCGACTAAATTCACTACAAATGGAGAAAACCGATCTCAAGTTTTAATAATTTTAACTTAATTTATGCCTTGTTTGAATAAAATAAAGTTTTGATTATGTTATCATTCAATTACGATCTTACGTCATAAATTCAGAAAGCGATAAGAAATTGAAATCGTATTTTTTTTTCCAAATTCAACATTATTACATATGCAATAAACTAAAATTTTACTGACAAAAATTTGTATAGAGAATTATTGACAATTCAAATTATTGCAATCATACGTTTGCCAAATATCAGATAATTTTGACTCGTGGCTTTAGATTAAATATCGTCCCACGTTGGTGTGTGTCGCTATTCGCTCGGTCGGTTTAAGTTGGAGCAATCGAAAGTGAACTAAATCCAAATAACGTCCCACGGTGGAGTGTAGCGCTACTCGCTCAGTGGGTTTAAGAGTTTACCGGTTATCTAGTGTTATTGTTGATCGAAGGTCGAAACTCATCGTTCATACTATGTCAATACTAGCGCGATATAGACAACTAGTCATTGTAGTGTTCCTCTGTTGTTTTACGACATTTTTTTATAGATAACACTAACTCGTATAATAACAGAACGAAAGACGTCATTAGTGAGCTTTTTTCGTGTGAAGCTCGGTGTTTCGGCCAAATCGCAATGGCCGTAGTCGATTGAAATATTATACCAAAAAACAAACAAAAAATATTCTGACGGAAATGATAACGACACTTTACTATTTTCTCTTCAATGAATATCGACTGGTTTTGTAAATATTCTAGTTTAAAAGAATAAATGAGTAATACGTATTCATATTCACAATATTATTACTAAACGGATTCTTAACGCAGTTTATTTCTGAATTCACTTCCTGATTTTTCAGTTAATAATATTCATGGTGTAGTTGTAGTGTATTAATGCCGATATTTCAACCCTGTGATATGAATCGTGGTCACGGAATGAATCGAAGTCGTGGCAGCCTTGTAACAGAGTTGAAATATAAGAATCCCGTTCGTGTATGTAATAATGTTAGGATTACTTGTCTATTAAATTTTAAAAATCATAAGTTGAATTTATTATGTGAGTTAAAATATTTCTGTTGAATTGTTTTTACCACCAGTTACGACCTTTGTGTAGTCTCCCAGTTATAACGACTCCGGCAACCTACGGCCATTGTTAGCTGGGGTCACCGCTGGGGTAATAATGCCACGATTTCTTCCAATTATCGATATCAGTCCGTCTTAAAGATGTCGCCCTTATAGATACCATGACAGGGGCATAGGAAACAGCATATGTAGTTTTCTCGAAGAAGACTCCAGGTAATACTGAGTTTTACTGAGAGATTGGCTCCTTTATAATATATTATGATGTTATATATTTCCACATTTGATTGCTTCTCTGATCATGTGGCTAAAGTTTTCCCAAAGCGATTCCTTCCCCGGGAAGTATATTTTGACTTTGAATTATCCGGGATGGATTCGTGCCCGATTTGGTTATGTAGATTTTTTCTTTTATTCTGTCTTTCCCTCTCTCGTTCAGTATTATGTAGTGAGTACTATTCGTTTTATTTTTTTAAGGGACGCATATAGTTGATATTTTTTTCGTATTTTGGCAATTCTAAAGATTAGCACAACTAATTATGAAAAGGTTATTTATTAACCCCTCCCAAATCAGATTAAGATTTTTAGATATATTTCTTTTTACACACTTGTATACATACAGTTACATTGTATTGTATTGTATTGTATTTACAGACATACGTATGTATCATACAGACATACAGTTCGACATGTGAAGTGACTAACGCTCATTCCAATACTCATTTTTATATTAAAATTTGTTGTTAAAATTAATTTATAGTGATAATTATCTTGCCGTTGATTTTTTGACAATAGATTAAGTTATCGGGCCTAGTGATAAACTATCGTGCAATATTTTATATGTGAACACAAGTTTATATAACATAAGACTAAACATGGCACAAAACTGAACTTAAAATCGCTAACCTCTAAACCAAAAACTGGATGACTCATGTGAATGTTAAGTCTATATATTTTTTTTAATATTTATTTATTGTGTTAGTTTTCTTATAATATAATAAATTTATAATATAATATTAATATATAATCTTATTATAATAAAGTTAAAAAATAACTTTAGTGAAAGTTTATTTCTGTTTTTAGTAAGTGTGTGGTACCAGATATCATGCAACTTGTATTGCATTAACATGAGGTATCCAGTTGCAAGTTTAGATATCAGATGACTTATACTAGTATTTGCAATTGAGGAAGAACACTATCGGATGTATAATAAAATTGAATGAGAGGTACAAACCTATAAACTTATGGCTGATTTTTGATTGGATTCAAAACTATGTAAAAAGAAAAAATAACAAACCTACACAACAATAATAATATAATCTTTATATATAAACATCTGAGTGTATGTATGTGACAACTAAACGGGTGGCCCAAATTTTAAGGATTTTTTTTTGTGTTCAAGTGGAATCGAAAATGGTTTAGATCAACCATAAAATGTTATATTTTTAAAACTTAAAACAGAATACCAAAAATGTGAAAGTTTGTAAGGATGACTGTTTCTTACTCTGTGACACAAAGACTAAATTGATCTGGATGAAATTTTCCAGTACTATAGCTTTTAATTCGGAATAACATATTGGCTACTTATTATCCAGAAAAAATTACGGCTCTCGTGGGATAACTTTGTTCGTGTTTCTGACACAGACAAAGTCACGGGCGCCAACTGGTAATTTATATGGCAGAACAATGATTTCCCGGTCAGCTAGCATAACATAAAGCTTTATTCAGACAAAGAGTTTTAAATATTTATATTTATTTTTATTTATCTGGTTATCACCCCGGTTTGAATGTTTGTTTGAAATAGCCTGTTCGATCAGCTGTTAGATGATTGATATTTTTTGTTCTATTTCACCGTGATTTCATTTTCTTTATTGATGCCGATATTTCAACCCTCTAATATGAATCGTGGTCATGGAAGGTATCGAAGTCGTGGTCACTTAATTATTTCTTTTTGATTTCTCTTTCTGACTAAGCCCTACAGAAATATTTAAAATGTACTTAGAAAGGAGTGGTTATTTTTTGACCTTATATCCACTTGATCACTTATGACCGAGAATTCTACTGATTCCTTAAAATCACTTCAAAGAGAAATTACGATATATACATTAAAGAGATGTATATATTGAATTCTAGGGATAATCGTCTTCATAGTCTCCAGTAGCTTAACCAAGCTGGCTGTAAAACAATGATTCATCTCAGATTGGTGCATTTTTTTCACTCTTTAAAATTTAATTGGAATTCCCGAAAATAAAAAAAAATTAGAACATAATACAGTCATGTTTGATTGATGGGCCCAAACCATTCCAAGATAGTTCGCTACATGCAAGACAATTTTGTCCACTCGGAGAGCAACGATCTGATATTTAAACTATTGTATTTATATCCTAATCTTAGTCCTTTAACGTCCCATGTTGGGAC
Organism: Mesosemia grandis; assembly: GCA_018237805.1. Taxonomy (NCBI): domain Eukaryota; kingdom Metazoa; phylum Arthropoda; class Insecta; order Lepidoptera; family Riodinidae; genus Mesosemia; species Mesosemia grandis. The sequence goes on from DVZW01000247.1 coordinate 8,261, forward strand.
TAGGCAATTTCAGACTTCGTCAAAGCTCTATCTTTCGACCATCGACTTCCAAACACCTTGACCAGATGAACTCTCTCGTTCATTGCCTGGTTGTCATTTAAAAATTTTCTTATGATCAATTTTTTGACTCAGTCAGCACGAAATATTGAAACACATATATGTTTGTACCTTCATTAAATATATACATACTGTCTTGCGATTAAATTCATTGGTAACGTGCGGCACAAAACGATTAGATTTAAAATTAGGGCGAAACGATTTTATAACTTATTTTTATGCTAATAGATATTAAAACCACGTAGCGATAACGCCTATAGATGTTTTGTGTCGCACCGTTTAATTTTTAATTCATTCTGTAATATACCTTATTCGCATCGTTGTAAAGATTATTATCGTAGCACGTGTGTGTAGTGTTAATAAATAATTTGTACACAAGAATAAGCTTTTGTAAGAAATGTTATGACAGTATTGAGGGGTTGTTTTATCAGCTAGTGATTAATTAAATCACATGATGCCTCACTCACTCATTTGTGCAAGGCTATTGATTGGCGGACATTCAGACATTACCACTGTCTGAAATGCCATTGGTTGTTTATTGAACGTATGTTTAATAGCGCATCATGTGATTAACATTTAAGATTTTATTTGTGCCATAGTTAAGGTTTAAGGCCGACGATTTAGATAAGTGGAGCGTTTAGCGAGGCGATAAGTCGAGCGTTAAGCGAATAGTTTAGCTACGTGTTTAATTAGCGTTTAGCGAAGTATGCATGTGATTATGTTCCAAAACATTAAATAAAATGTTGTCTTTCATTGATAATAAAATAATGACGTCGAAAATTTCGCTTGATCATTTTATTATATTTATTAAATAAGGCCAGCCAGTGTATTTAATGTATCCTAATATTATTATATATTCTTCTAATATTATTATACACTATAATATTTACGGCTATTTGAGACATTTCTTCTGACACGAGTTGATTAAAATTATAACGGCGTAAACTAGAAACAATTTGAAAAATGTTGTTGAACAATGTTTTATCTACATTTTCTCCACAAAAAGGAATTATTTATTTATTTTAATTTGCAGCTTTAATAGAATTAAGTAATTTAAATTACAAAGAGGCGTAAATTAATGATTTACTTTTTTAAATAGTTAGCTAATTGTAGCTAGTTTGGTAAATTTAGTGTCGTAAATAGTTTAATATTTTTTTAGAATATCAGCTATTACAGAAAATAATGTTTTTTCACAATACTTTTTGGTCCTAGTAATGAATAACATTTCGGTCCAGCTTATAGTGCTCCAATAATATCAATCGTCATGAGGAACACTATTTAAAAAAATAACTAAATGGCAGTACTAAAAAAACCTAAAATGTTTTAATACTGGTATTCTTGTTTTATGTTCAAGATGGCTAAAAAGGAATATATTGTATTTATTATACTCTATATAATATACTCTATTTATTATACTCTATTTATTACTTACTACCTTCTTACGAATCAAAATAAATATTATCTATTTAAAATACAAATTTATTTTCGGTAATAAGTAAAAGATATTTATTTTATAAAGTAGTATCTACATTTTTACTTTTTTCAAATATTGTGTTCTTTTTCTTAGTCATTCTGTTTTCTACGAGGACCGGGATACTTTCTAATTGCCAAGTTCTGACGCTACTACAATTCCAACATAGTATACTAACAATTTTTATTTCTGAACGTTCCATAATATATAAAGGTTTGTTTTCTTCTTGTATGTCTTCCATGGTGTTCATACTTAAAATCTTATTCTCTGTTTCCATTCACTAGAGCTATTCTTCTAGACTGAGATAATACAGACCAAATATAGAATCTGCCTTGTATATGATTTTTTTACTTTTTATTTTTTTATAATTTCAATACTCAATGTTTTTGTGAAGTCCTTGTGTTTAGTTTATCAATAGGATAAATGCTTTCAGGTTCCTAAACGCTCCATTATAAGTCGTGAGTCACGGCTTCTTCGGTGTCTTGCTTCAAAAGCTGGGAATTTTGTGATATTCTATTATATTTTATATTATATTTATGTACAAAAATTTGGTTTCTGTATTGGAATTGTTCTGTTAACGAGAACCGATGTTTTTTCAACTTTGAAAATAGAAATGGAAGAACCCTCTCAATAAATGCTCATGCTGTTAAAAACAGTATTAAGCTATATCTGCTTTTCTTATCTAAAGACAGTTATCAGCAATTTGTCAATTTGTGGAAGTCGAAATGTTATTAAAACTAACAAAAATACTTTTTATAAAATATTTTTTTATAAATGCTGCAAACAACTTTATTTATCGTAAATAAAGTTGATAATGCTATGAGATTTTTTTTACTAACATATTTTTTTAGCGGCTGTATATTTCTCAATTGCTCAAACAGTATTTAATCCTTTTTTTAAAGTAAATAATATAAAAGTGACTATAGAATGGTCGCGAAAGGACGGTCACACATGAAATGTCTTTTTGTAGGCCTAAAACCGTGAAGATTGGCGTAAAAGACAGAAGGCTTTTGTCCAGCAGTGAGACATCAGGCTCTTAAAAAATACAATATTGAAGAGATATTTAAAGAATAATACTGTCTTTAATAGCTTTTAGTATTATGACTTGCAAGTCTCAGCTTATATTAAAATGAAATGCAATTGTTCGAATGCATTCGAAGCAAGATATAATTTTAGGTAGATTCACGTTTTTAATTTATATTTGTATTTAATATAGGCGATTGTTTTGTAGGTCGGCGACGCTTAATTTGTATGTTAGCAGTTATATGAATGCATGTTGTATTTTAAAGAAGAAATTATACTATTTTGGATTTGGTGATGTTCCTCGTAGCAGATGTGTGGAGTGAGTCTGGTTTGTGCTCGCATATTTTACGCGAAAAATTGCAACCTCAAAATAATTTAATTTCTTTTTTAAGTAATGGATTTCCGCAAAGTAACGGCTGATTCAATAAATCATGTATCTAACTTAAGGAAATAAAATTATTTAAATTTGAATGAGATTTTATTTATATTTTGGTTTGGTACATACATTTGACATAGTATAATGGCATGTTTGCTAAGCTGCGTCAGGAGGGTTTGTCCAGTGTGTGTATGTATGTCCATTTCTTTGGCACGCAATCGGCTGGACGATATTTGACATATGACGTGTCGTCAAAATTTGGAATTGTCAGAATTATGGTGGTGACATAGACTCTATAGATTTTCAAAATGTCGCCCGCAAATGCATTGGAGAGAGGATATTGATTTTGTGACATATGAGGTGTCGTTGGATTCATCAAAATTGTGGTAGTGACATTGGCTATATAATTTTTCAAAATATGTGTTCAC
>DVZW01000248.1:0-11614 GCA_018237805.1 Mesosemia grandis
CATATCCATGACACAGCCACACCCCAGTTTTTTATTGTATCATCATATCAGGCAAAGTCCCTTGTGGGATAAGGAGAGTACCGAGCGCCAAACACGATTCACGATACACACACACTGTCTTGCTTCTTCAACATTCATCATCTTTTCATTGTCTAATGTCGTGCGATGCTTCCGATGCGTATTATATCCACTGGTGGACACTTAGCTTTAGTCTAGCTACCAATTCTGTCAAAATAATATATTCGTGGTGTTTCTGCTATGATACTGATTTCCATAAATTAAATTGTTCTATACATTGCAGGAAGGAGGTCGATCAATAAGCTATCCTGTTGGTGCAAATGGACCGAGCTCAAGATTGGACCTGTGTTATGTAGCGGAACGGATGTTGGCGCTGCATTTTCCTGACAGGGATGCCCATGCGGAAGCACAAGCTGCCCATATGCTTACTAATAAACACGGAGAACATTTTATGGTATATTTTTTTTCTTATTTTGGACAAATTAAAAGAATTGATTTAACCCCAAACTAAGCAAATTATCTGCTTGTAATAGGAGTGTTAGTCAACGATATTAACACATAGAAAAACATACAGACCTATACCCAGAAATATAAACATTTATGTTCATCACACAAATATCTTAAGGGCACCGAACCCAAACCTCGTCGTCTGGCGCAGTTAGGTTTGTACACTAACCACTCGATTAACGAGGCAGTCCAAAAATTATTTGTATCTGATTTCTTTATATTAATTAATTGTTTTTGGTTTAAAAAAATACAATAAAAAGCCTGCCAGCAGGAGTGTTTTTTAAAATAGGTGTGATAGCAGTAAAGAAGTAAGTATCCATCCTGTCCTATGATGTCAAGATGATATCAAAGTATTATTTTTTTCCTAACTACCATAAGGACCACTATTACTGTATTAAATGGTCTAAATACAATACAAAATTTATTCGAAATACAATAGTATACATTTTATACATTACTGCCCTGAAAATCATGGACGATGTTTGGGGAAGCAGGGTTCATGTAAATATCATTGCTTGTGTCGCGAACGGATACACTGCTTAAATTATTGTTTAGTTTAAAATGTCGTCTATGTAATCGTCTCGTAAATGAGAAAGTTCGTCAGTGAGGATTTATGATTATTGGATTGATCTGGATGCATTTTTTTATACAAGTAGACTATAGTATAGTAGACAGGTAGACATAGGTTACTTTGTATCCCGGAGAAATTTTGAGTTCCCGTACGGGAAGTCGAAATTTCTCCTAACCTAATTTTGTGTTAGGAAGCTTTGTTTGAATTTTTGACTCGAAAGTAGTCGAGGGCTCCAGCTAGATTATACATAATAATCGATTTGTAAATTTAACTGTGGCTAAATATAACAAATAATATTCATACAAAATATATTCATATACACATTTTTTAAAAAATATTATAGGGTGAAAAAGGAATTATAATTATTCTTCAGGTCTTCGAAGTGAGTGGTGCTGAAAATGGTGGGGAGCGAACAGCTCGAAGTGTGTTCGGGCGAGCTCATTCCCTTGGCTGGCCCGGAGACTTGGCGCCTCCGCTGGAACGACTTTGTGCTGCGTGCAAACACATCGAGAGCTGGCTTGCTGCACATCCCAAAAATGTTGCTATACTTCTAGCTTGGTAATAACCGTATTAAATTAAATAGACGTATGGTCCCTATGGATGGGTCCTATGCTAATATTATATAACGATAACGAAAATCAAAAAATTAAATAGTAAAAAATTTTTTGAAAATTGAAATAATGTCTGCGATGCACATGTCGGATACTTCTTTATTACGGTATTATTCATAGCCCGAATTAGCTACTCGTACTTCCCTTTTTTCCCGTTCGGTATTGTAAGATTTAATGTATTATTCAATTATAAAATAGCTCGTTATAGTGCTAATGTAATATATCTTTCCCTTTGCAATTAATATGTGTGACGATATTATAGTAATAAGTAATAGTTTCATTTAATTGTATTAATTAGGAAAAATTAATTACACCATAAAGGAAATGTACGATTTGTAAATTTCGGAACTAAACCTTTGCTTAAAAAGAGAATGAAAAAATGACTGTCTTTTTTACTAAACTTTTAAGATTTTTTGATCTTTTCCAGAATTTACTTCTGGGCGATTTTTACTACTTTGAGATTCTGCTTGAACACAATTTGCCTTCGAGTTCACATGAATTGTACAATGAGGCACATTTGACGTTCGTTTTACGTTACTACTTAATTAACAAACTTCTGTTTAACAACTCATTACTGTCTAATATAAAGCAATAACAAATTTTACAGGTTTGTAAATCATTACTTTATTTTTATTACAGGGGTAGTCGAGAAAGACTTGGGGTACTTGTGGCAGCTTACATGCATTATTCAGCCATATGCGGCGCTCCGGAACACGCACTCGACAGATATGCGATGCGGCGCTACCTCGATGATCGCGTGCCTTATTTCCACTTACCCTCAAATAAAAGGCAAGGAAAATATATTTTTTAACGTAACATTTATGTTCAAATGGAAATATTAAGCTGGGAATGCAAATAACGGTGATGGGACACAATTCTCGCCATGTGTACATTCCCACGGCGGTGAAACGTGGCATAGGAGACCCTTGTATACATGTATAATACGTATCGAATGGTGATGAGGGATTAACATATTACCGATTTCTTAATAAACGTTGCCGTAATGATAATATGTAATATGGCCATCCTACTTAACCTGATTATATGAATAATATAAATGCCTGTTTCACAAAAAAATGAAATAGCTCTAATTGCGGAATATTTTTTTTTTACTTCGTAATATATTTTTTATTTAATTTTAATTTTTCTTTTCCCTTAGTTATTTTATTTACGACATAGTGACTATTACTAATTTATAAGTTATAGGATATAATTTTAAACTGAGTTTTCTTGCCGATTCTTCCTAACAGAACCGGCCATCCCAACCATCGGTAGAATGATTTTTGACGATCTCTAAATGCTTTTATGAGAGGTTTTACATAGATTAGAGAAGTTTACATTGATTTCTCATTTTTTCGCTATGTATGACTGGCTATCTTTTACTCTCCTGCATTGAGATTGTCCATACATGAATGATGAATCGGGATATTTTTCCTACTCCTACTTTTACGCATTTAATACTAGTAAAAAAGTAATATACATACGTAATATGTACACGACGCTTTCCTTGAGAGGTAGTTTAAGCTTTCACATAATAATGTAATTAATGTGAAAGCTTAAACTACTTCTTCTAAGTTGCAACTTGAAGTATACTGTTTCGAAGCTTTTACATCTAGTCAATAGTTTCACGTCTTATGTTCTAATGAAAAGTATGAAATAAATAAATAAATATAATCACGCTAATTATCACCGAATGATGTCATGATGTGATAGCTGGAAGGTCTGTCGTCATATCGGGCACATATTAGAATCCTGGGCAGTGAACTCTTTTTAAAAAATCCGAATATTTATTCAGAAAATCTGAAATGGCTAGTTAACCGATTTTTTATTTGGCCCGACCTGGGAATTGAACCCAGGACCTTGTGGATTTTATACTGATACCAGTACCACTGAAATGACTGTTAAGAAGATTCAAGCAGAGTACGATAGTATTACCTCCTGTCATAACATAGGACGAAACATTGTTACCTAGACGTTGGTCACAACTTAGCACATTGGGGCTTAAAGATTTTTTCGTGCAAGGTTATTTGCAGTATTCGCCATAAATATAGTTTAAAAACGATTTTTTTACATTACTTTGTCCTAATTTCACATTTGCTGTACGACTTTTGGGGAACGTTCTCGCAAGAATTCAGGATTACAATATATTTACTACTCTTTTACACTCGTAGAAGTATTCATGTACTGAATGTTGCTGTATGTCGTATGCCCAAAAGTCGTAACATCGAAAGGTTTGAAATGACTTTTACACATTTGTTTGATCAAACAATAATCGTATTAACACTAGAAAAAGTAATAATAATTATATATTAAATTAAATAACTTTAACGGTTTTTATCGCATTTATTTTTATTTTAAAACACGGACACTGCAAAGTGTTTGAAACGTCAGGCATTTAAAATATTAAAAAAAACGCGATAAAAACCGTTAAAGTTATTTAATTCAATGTGTAACAATCGCGAAAACCTAAGAAACTATTAATAATTATATTTGTTACCTAAACTCTATAAAATTAATGGTAATTAATTGGTTACGTAAACACTATAAACAGTAATAATAATTAGATTTGTTACGTAAATAATACGTGCTGACGTGCTGGGTAATGATTCAATAGTTTCGAGAAGCGAAGCTTTTTTATGCAAAAAAAGAAACCCGTCCTCTTTTCATTATCAGTATTCTGTTTGCTTGCGCGACGTCCTAATGAGGAAGGACAGATCAAGACATGACTTACAATGTGTAGTGCCGTATACGAATATTTTTTAAACAGTTAAGTCACATGCAAATAACAAAAATAACAAAGCTGAGCTAACAAACTAATCTCAGAAAGTACTAGACCGATTTTCAAAATAACTAAGTACCACGGGTGAAGTCACTTAACAAAAATAGTGTAAATAGTAGGTAATAAGACTGTCTCATACAACTGATAATCAAGTAAAAATGAAAAAATGTGACTTTAGGCTGTTATAGTTACATGAATACTTGTAAATTAATACGTCTTGAATAAAGCGGTCCTATTGCAGCCATGTTTTTATGATAAAAATGGTTTTATATTCATAACAGTAATGTTTAGAAAACAAGAAACTAATTTGTAATATTTTGTATGCAGGTATATAGACACGTTCGCGGGCCTCCTTGCCGGCCAAATACGTGTGAACGCTGAACCATTACACCTGACGCATGTTAGTGTAGTCGGTTCCTTGGCTGCCCCAACTACACCTACGATAGCCTTCCTTAAAATCTACGAAAATTTTACCTGCGTGTATACTTCAGGTAAATAATTTATTCAAACTACATTTGCCAAATAATCCTTCAATTTTTAATAGCCACCTTATTTTAAACAACGCTTCCACGTGAGAAGCATTTAAAATTGGGCGAATGTAAATTTTTAAATAATGCGGCTACTTTTGTGTGTGTTTGTAGACAAGTGGTATTAAAGACTAGCTATTTAATATTGACGGATTATTTTGTTAATTGTGTGTCAAAAAATATCTTGTTTGTTATTCGACTTAGCTGAAGTCTAATGTAAATTCCATGGTTGACTAAAGTTCTTTAACGGTAAGTTAAGTGTGTGTATGCATTGTATAGGCTACCAGGCCTACTAAACCTAACGGGATCTTTGTTTTCAATTCTTCAAAAAATTCTAACTTCGTATAGTGAAAGTCGTATAAGCAAGAACTTAATACGATTATTAATAATAATGCTGAAATACGAAATAAGTCTTAAGCCTATAGATAAACATTAAATATAGCCTTCCTCTAGACTGTTCCCGACGTTAATCTGCGATCGATTAAATCTACAAGACCATTCTTTATTCAAATTGTATTTTTCTTTTTATAGAGAATTAGCACATAGAGGTTGTATATAAATTATGTTTTTTTTGGACGATTTGAAATGACAAAATCCATGTTTTTTGGGTTCGAAATTTCATAGTGACCATATCGACACGTTTTCGTCAAAACGATAGTGTTTGTTCTAAGGCCCTCTTACATCTTACATCATCGCAACCCTGAACTCGTTAAGCTCTTTCAGAACCTTTGTTAGGGGCTTGGCTCTGACACTAAATGCCCTAATGTTACCTCCAATTGATTGAGATGATCACGCACAGTATAATTTCCGATTACTTCTCATCTAATGAGAAAGAGGTTTCATAGTGTTGTCTGATCAGCAGTGGGATGTCTGTAGATAGATTAAATACTAAATTTTGGATGCAAGCGTGATTTTGTTACTCAATAACCCAATACGGTTGAATGGATCAGGATGAAATTTGGGATAGGAATAGCTCGTAGTCTGGAACAGTACTAGGGTGTGTACTTTTATGCCAGAAAAATGTAAGATTTATAAAAAATCTTATTTCGGAAGTCATTACGTCGGTGTTTAACGGGTAGTTTTGCTGTAGGGCTGTACACGGTGGGCGGCGGTGGCTGGACGGCGGGCGTGGGCCGCCTGGCCGTGCGTGGTGACGTCTCGGTGCGCGCGTACCGGCGCGCGGCGAACGCGGGTGCTGGCACTCGCCGCCATCTTGTGTTCGCGTGTCAGTTCCACACCTGCGCCGTCACCGACCACACGCTCTCCTTCACTAAGCTGCAACTCGACCACGCTGCGCATGGTAATTTCACCGCACCCTTTCTTCTATTGCAGTTAGATGCATCTTCCACTGCTTACATTTTTATCTTTATTTGTTTTTACTTCATTTGCATATTTTTATCTAAAAGTCTAGGTTTTCTCAAGAATTCCCAGACCTAAACACCAAACCACCCAAAACTGGTGAAACTAAGTTTAAGTTTTTTTAAGGTCCTAGATTAGATCCTATAACAAAGCGAAAATCACCAATAATGCTGGATTGCACATTAAATATAACGTAACCTAACATTAGTCATGGAGATACTTTAGATAAATAGAGGTGCAATTAAATATTCTCCTTATCCGAATCTAAATATTATTCTGATATTGTAATTTTATTTTATTTATATAATGATTTTAATTATGTCCAAGATTCTTTGAGAAAAATGTAAAATGTGTTTTCTTCGCTTTAAAAAAAATATTAGCCCGGGGTCAATTGATAATAGGTAATAAAACCAATGAATACACTAAATGTACTAACCGGTGTAACAGTATTCTATAAAATAAATGTAACATCGGTTTCTCCTGTATATTTAGAAATTAGGTACACTTACGCATGAGTCTTATAATCCCAGTCTCAAGGTTCACTTCGCACTAATAACACTGTTTATGTATATAGGCGGTTATTACTTACTATTAGGAGAATCGTTTGCTTGTTTGTTTTCCTATAAAATAAAAAAAAAACAATCGGCAGTATGGGCCTCATTCTTTGCTATACTCACAAAAGCGCTTGGAAAGAAAAATAACGGACTTTTTGGCGGGAACTCGACGAGAGTGGACGTGTGATCTTAATTAAATTAGTTTTTGTGCATAAAGTGAGTTACAGTCAACTTTCCATAAAATGAAGAATTCACGTGAAATCGCGTATACCGTACGTTTGTCCCGTGAAGTCGACGCCAACCCTTTCCTTCTGCGTAAAGTTCATTCTCTCTTTACGCGGAGCGAGAGGAACCAACACGACTAGGACAGACTCAAGACGACTTGACTGTTGGCTTTAAATAAAATTAACGAAAGAAAAGGCAGCGTGGCCAATGATCTTAGCCTATCCATGGGGAACGATACGCAAAAAAAACCATTACCCACTTTTTTACTAAATTCAATTTCAGTACTAACATAAGCTTTATGAAGTATAAATTACCTTGTTGTATTATTAATATATTATCACATCATCTTGCCGGGTAAGCAAAAGAATCAACTTATTATGCATCATTTTCGTGACAAAATTACCTGCATTGTTCCTACTAGATATTATGTTCATAAAACACAAACTGCTATATTTCTTTACACTATCATATCAAGTTGCATGTTCGCAAGTAGACGATGTAAGTACTTTAATAATATCACTTCGACACGATTGTTAGTGACAATGTAATTCTGGAGCCACTCTAACGGGATATGCCTTTGAATATGGCATTAAAGGACAGTCAACATTAGTGTAGCCACTGATTGAATCTGGCCTTGTAGGACTACAATGGCATATTCCATTAGTGTGGCACCACACATGGCTATTTGTGTATTTGACAAAATATTCAACGTATTGGCAATTAGGCAATACAACCGTTTGTACACATGGAGCCAAATAAACAAAAAAATCGAAATTTTACTTATGATGCCATTTGGTGTATAATCGTATAATCTTCATGTTACAATAACGGTTATTTCATTCAAAATTAAATTTGAAAGCGACTTTTATACTACATTTAATCAGTACTCAAAAATTATTTCTCAATATAACAATAATAATCACGTTTTCCTTCCTACTGTAAAATTTACCTAAAATGAGTTACGCATTTTAATAATTAGACCGCCGATATTAGGCAATAAATATGGCAAATATACCTTCCACACATGATAGTTATTTGTCTAATATAGCAAATACGCCATGTGTAGAGTTATAAAAAATATCAGAAGCACTCGACAAGAAAATTGCATGACGAAAATTGCCACACAATTAATTGTGTTGTGGAGGTTGTCACAAACCAACTCGTATATACCAAGAAATATAAACTTTAGAATCTAGAATCCCAGGATAACCAAACGGTCTAAATGCCCTTGGTTATACTGAGATTTATTTATAATGTAGCGTAGGGTGTAAATTAACGAAACACTCACTTTTGAATACACTTATATTTATATGTTGCTTATTAAACATTACATGACTGTCTTTAATATTCCCACTACTTTACGTATTAAAATTAACAGATCAAATTTCCACATTGAATCTAATTATTACAGTTTGATGGCCCTTAGCTTGTATATTTAAAAAAAACCGTCAAATGTCTAGAACGTAAAACGTTCTAGATTTTATAGTTAAAGTTTATTGTTTTTGCTATTTCTAAATAGTATTTACTCCTATAACTGTAAATCCCTTTCTTTGTAACGAAAGCCATTTTGCTATTTAGAGATTTTATGCCGTGATGAGGCCTTAAAAAGTGAAACTAATTGATTGGTTAATAAATTGATAGTTAATAAACGCGAAATAATACAAATGAATTTCTCAATATCAAAATGAATGTATTTTACCAAGTGCAAACAATAGAAACTTTTTGCTTCGTTATGTACTCTTTTTTTATAATAATGACGATGCTCACTTCACATTATCACTGGATTCTTAAACCTCAGGGTCGTAGCGCACCACTATATAGGAAATACTGACATAGTAATTCGCCCACCAGACCCGTCGTTCCCGAGCGATGGCGCCGTGGAACTGGTGTTTGCACGTGGTGGGGGTGGCGCTGCGCCTGCACCTACTCCCGCGGCTCCGCTACGTGCCGCTCCAGACTCGCTCGCTCGCGCCGACTCTCTGGAACACCTCCGGCCGCTGTCGGCGTTGACGGATACTGACGCCGGTGAGTAACACACCCACCAGATCCGACACTCCCGATTGTTAACGCCGTGGTGCTGGTGTTCGCCCGTGGCGGCTACTTAGGGCAGCTCCAGCTGCTGTCAGTCCTGACGGACACTATCGTCGTTCAGTAACATACCAGATCCGACGCAGACAATCGATAACGCCGTGGTGCTGGTCTTCTCCCGTGTCGGCTACTTGGAGCAACTCCGGCCGCTGTCGTTGCTGATGGACACTGACGTTGGTGAGTAATACACCATCCAAGTCCGATGTTCCCGGTCGACAACGCCGTGGTGCTGGTCTTCTCCTCTGCTCTGGCTCTGACGGACATTAACGCGGCGAGTAATACATCCACTAGATCCAAGACTCCCAATCAATAAAGGCTGTGGTGCTGGTGTTCGCCCATGACGGCTACTTGGCACACTTCCGGCCGCTGTCGGCGCTGATGAACACTGATACCGGTGAATAACATACTCAACAGTTCGATATCATGGCTGGCTGCTGTTGGCGCAGATGATTACTAACGCCTGTAATTAAAACGAATTATTGAGCAGGTTAGCCCGTAGGTACAGTTGTACAAATGTCTTTTATAAGGGCGGCAAAAGCCCAACTATGTATGTATGTTCTACTAAATGAGAGCCTGTTTATTAAAACAAGTCTGTATGTAAGAAATAAGAGTTGAGAATGTTTGAAAGATCTTGAAAGTAGAATTTGAAAAACACCGTTGAAGCTAGAATAATGTGGGTTATTTTGGTTAGGTATTTTTTTCTTTCTCATATAGTATGTCCGTGTATTTATGGGTTGGTCGTGTGGTGCTGGCCGAAAGTGTTACCACCCATAGCCTTTCCGTGGGTATCTAAAAACGCTACAGAGAATTTCTAGCCATTTTTAATGCCAATGATGGCGAGGAGCTTTGCCACCCGTTAAGTCTGTGTTTCTACGAACTGAAATCGTGGTTCGCCCAAACCTAATGTCCTCTTACCTTTTTATGCGACAATGGGAATAAAGATACATACATACATATTCAAGGTCAGGAAGAAAGCTCTTCTTGGCGATAAGACCTCTTACCCTTAGTGTGCTATAATAATTTATTAAAACAGTTTTTATATTTTAACCATATGTAATGTTTGTGCACAATTAAAGTTCTGTCTTCCTCATTTCCGACTGGCAGATTTGAGTTATTTTGGTTTGTAACGTTATTTGTGAACCTATAGTAATTACCGTGTTAGGATCTTACTACCCGAAACTCGGAACAAAGAAGCTTGTAGCACAAAATAAGATGTTATTTCGAAAATTTAGTACGTTTTAAAATGTCCTTAGATTCCCTGACCATACGGAATTGTCTTTAGTACGAGCAAAACTATTTTTAGTTACGAGGCAATAAAAACGACATTTTATTAGTTTAACGTCCGTGGTGTGGCGTTTGTTTTAGTTGGGGCGTAAGCTGTTTGAATGAATGTGTAGCCTTTGAAGGATTGTTGGTGAACATTGAAAATGATGAAACGTGATTAAAATACTGATTCTGGCAAAATAGACGCCTTGTGGTGACTGGAAGCCATTTTGAAAAAGAAAGAAAGAAAATAGTTATAACAAGGAAGTTTATATTTAAGAAGAAATTTTGTACAATTACGTTTTCAATTAGAATATTTATACTCCAAGCAATGAGAATTTCCAGAGGAGTTCCCATACATACAACGTATGCTACTTCTATAGTTAAGGAATGGTCTATTCATATAATAATGAAACTAAAAATTGTTTTATAGCACTGCTATTTCATCCTGAGGGTGCTTTAAATAGCGAAACCTGTTACCCCATCTCCACACTATTCGCGAGATTCAATGAGGTTAGGCGAATACGATAGTGTGGAAGGACACTTCGGTTTACTTCGTCCATGCCTCGTCTCGCGCGAATTCCATTTGTTGTCGGCTTTTGCGCCGAGTCCAAGAGATCGAACTTGCCCGAAGTGCGTTCACGATGTGCCCCTCTCCACTATTCGGCCGACTTCGTTATGTTCGCCGAGAAACCTCGCGAGTAGTGGGGAGAAGGCTTTAGTTTTAGACTTAATAAAGTGAATGATGAATTTCACCAAGTGACGACGTAGCAAACTATAAATGTTACTACTCAATTCCCTGCCTATTAAAATTGATATTTGGCTTTATAATAGTCTAATCGATGTAATCTTACTTTTCAGGGTCATCAGCAGTATCTACACAGGCAGTTGTCCTTTTAACAATGGTGGCTGCTTTAACAGCGTTATTTAAATAAAATATTTGTTTATCTCATAATTCTTTTATTTTGTATTTATTGTACATGACAAACTGACAGATGGAGCTCCTGATGATAAGAGAGAAAATTCCCTAATTATACAAAAGCTGTTAATGGTGTTGCCAACTTTGAGGCTTAGAAGTTGTCTTATGGTAATTAAATTTGACATTTTTGACT
>DVZW01000249.1:0-11612 GCA_018237805.1 Mesosemia grandis
GTACTTTATTGTAATGAGAATTTTTGTATTGTTTTAATATTTTGCGATAGTTACATGTTGTACACTTGAGTGCATTACCTTAATTGTTTTTTTTACCTGGTATTGTACGGCGAATCCATTCATTGCTTTCGTCTTTTACTTATTTTTATTGCCAAAACACAAAATGTTGATTGTTCTATGAGCAAGGCTTGTCATGACTTCAAATAAATGGCCAAACTTAAAAAAAAACAAATAAATACAAAATTTTATTTCTGAAGGAACAATTACGGGCAGTGAAGCAGGACTTAATTTTGCACTATTAAAATACATATTTTCTATTGTTGTTAAATGAGAATAGATAATACTCTATTGGGAATTTTTTATACTCCGTATTACAACGCGATAATTAACTAACTTTAAAAAAGGAGGAGGTTTCTGTATTCGACCGTGCATATGTTTTGAAGTATATGCGTGGATAACTTCGTCGTTTATAAACTGATTTTGCCCTTTTTCATGATAAAGAAACCAGGATTTGATGATGGCATCATAGAGATATCAAGAGGATGACCAGTGCGTTTTAGTGCATATTTCAGAGGTGTTCTCGTATAAATTTTATTAACTGGCTTCATAAAGAAGAAGTATTGTATATGTATTCTTGGGGAAACGGTTTAATTTTGATGTCTAAAAAAATATCCCTACCGACCTAATAATCTCTACATTATAGAACTCTCATATATAATTTTTCAATAGATAGATAGATCTATCTATCTATATTTTGTAAATATTACCTTTATTTAATATGATGTCAAAATATCCATGCCTAAATAATAAAGCGCTTCTATTCTTAAAAGAATAGCTAAAAATCCTCTTTTAAGTTTTATATAGTATGAATCGAATCGAACACGAGGTCTTGGCTTCAATTTCCAGGTCGGACAAAATATTGTTTTAGTTTGTTCTTTTTTTCTGAAATCGTTGCTTCACGGTATTGTTTATGTGTCCGATATAGCGACAGGGTTGCCATATGTTCTATCATGGTACTTAATATTAGCTAATCGTGGGTGTACACTTGTGTCACAAGTGTGTGATTTCACCCCTGCCTACTCCTTCAGGAATAATGAGTGTGATTACATTAATTTAATTTATTTAAAGCAAGAATCCAATCTACATTTTCACGTCACTGCGTTTACCCAATACTGCCACATAATCACAAGTCGTTAAGTGACCTAATATTTCCAAAAATGGCTATGATTAAACGCCAAGTCATAAGTTTGACTTATGCTGCGTCATCCATTTCGTCAAAGGTCATCTTCAGATTATAAGACCTCCGAATTGCCATTGCAACTTATATTCTTTTATAATATTCGTAACTTAAACATAATGTATTATGTAACAGATGCTTGACGCTTAAATAAGTTGTAGTATGTATACATATTATATATATGGTACCAAATTAATTAAAAAAAATTATGCGATTTTTATCATCAACAAATTAGCAACCTTTTTTGGTTGGTACAGGTTTAATAAGTGTGTGCGTGGGAAAAATATTTTTTTTTAGCATTTGCCCAGAAGTTCTTCTCAGTAATCTTTTGTCTAGATCTAGTAGATATGGAAAAAAAAAGCAAAAATAAAAAATTTATTAGAATAAGAAGGCAAATAAGCAAAAGGATCTCAGGTGGAAAAAAAACCGTCGCTAATAGAATGGAAAGCTTTTAAAGACAGGCATTAACGTTGTGATTGCATGAATAAATGGTGGTAACGATCCAAGTAGGACATCACAGAACTCTACCTAGTAGCCATGATGATTCTTCTTCGTCGCTACTCTGTTGTCAGGGTGGTCGTGTTTGTCAAGTGGGGGTTGGAGGCGTGCTGTACAATTTGGAGCCATTCTTTTCGGAATATAATAGTGACATGTTAAACTTTTGCGCCCCGGACACGGAGGTATTTTAACATAGGTCCCGGATCAAGACAAGAGAAAATACCTTTAACATGCATTGCAACTAAGAATAAGACAGTAAAGACACCTTGAAATTATAAACGTTACCAATTATTATAACATCACGCCAGGACCCTTGCGGGGTATGCAGAGAGAACGGAGCGCTAAACATCACGACTCAAACACACCTGTTTCATTGCTCTTTACATGCACTGTCTTCGGTTTTGGTGACTCTTGACTTCGCCTCCATCTTCTATTTATTTCTTCTTCTAATTATAAACGTATTATGTTTATAATGAAAATTTGTATGAATTACGAAACAAGAAAGCGTCTTTACAGGCATATTCTAAGTTGTATCAAAAATAAGGCCAAAATATTGTGCCTTTAAGCTGAACATGAGTATGAAAATCTCAAGTACCTAAATTTCTGATTGTCTTAATTTTTAGTATTAAATTTTTATACCAATTCAGGGAAAGTGGAAACACGTTCAGTAAACAATTCCATGATATACCTTTGTTTTGTGTATATCAACTTAAAGCCATTAATGTGCATAACAATACCGCAAACTCATAATTATACATACTATTCTTACTAACTAAGAATATGAATGTCAAGACGCCGTCTTGTTTCGCAACATAACACCATAACATCAATGATTTTCATGATTGATTTTCATGAATAATTGTCATGGTTTGAATATTAAGGTAGCCGATGAAGTTATGCAAGATCCTAATCTCAAGTTACCTATTATACCTATTATCATCGCGAGATTCATTTGCATATTATTAGCCTTCTTTTACTACAAACAAACTTCGAGATTTACCTAAAAAGTGAATGCACTTTTGGAACCAGGTCAATTAAGTGTTTATCTAATCATGTGGTGCTATAGCGATACTGAATGTGGTTGTATTGAGTTAATACGTATCGATGACAAGAAATACTATATTGTGAAGCATGTACCTACTGTCTGTACAATGTTGTAGGCATTGACACAATTACTTTTGTTACTAGAATGTGTATCTTCAAACATTTGCCTTATAAGTATCGGATTGGCAGAGATCACGTTTCTGGGGTATACGAATTAACCCCTTAGAGCTTACTTTGTTCTAGTCTAGTCTTTTTTATTCGATTTTTTTTTCGAAATGTCTACATATGTTCCTTTCCGATTCGAACTTTACGGCGTCAACAAACTTTTTGGGCGAGCAGAGTACTCAGCCGAGATTTTACATGGGTTGGGCCTATGCCCTCCCTAAGGACGGCGTCTCCTGCAAGACCGTCCCCCTACGGCTTAGGGTAGGATCCTGATTTTGAGAATTGGGAGGACTCGTAGCATCGTTTCTCACCGTTTTGGCAGTGGCGGCCCCGGTTAGCCTTCGACTGATGTCTTAGGTTGCCGGTGCTACTACCGCCAACAAAGTTCTTGTCGCCGCCGGCGGTGACGGAGTCGTGTTGATTGTGTTTGTGTCGTATTTGTGGTGTAGATTGCGCTAGCCTGTGTCATAAGGTCAGCGGGATCTGCTAAGACATGTCAAGGTCTCCTAAATCGTTTTGAGACTCCATCTATTGGTGTGTAATTTGCGGCTGATACCGCTAGCGGGTTCGGTACAACGGACGGGTAACTAGTATTCTATACTTTAAACTGTTCCGGTTATCATTATTTACAATACTTTAAAGATATCAATACTAAATGCGTAATTATTGCACTTACTTGTAGAAATTTTGACGTTTCGAACAAGTAACAATGGCCTTCGCCACGAGCGGGACCACTGTCATTGTTACTTGGTCGCAACGTCGAAAAACCGCTGTAAAATTGTGTTGAATATTAAAAACTTATAATATATGACGAACTACACCAAATCACTTAAAAACCTCTGATATAACTTGTGCTCGAAGGTGTGGGTAAAATCTTCTAATCAGGAATTCAATTTAGTTTTCATGCCAATTAAACATCACCTATAACATATGATTTTAAGCATATCGTCGAGAAATCCATATTGTTATGGATGACACTCAACTATCCGTCACGAAACAATTTAGTCCACTTATGAAGGATACCCAATTATAATTCAAATCACGCAAATTAGATTTCTATTCTCTACAAGTTTAACTGTTAGATGGCATGACTCACGTATGATCTACTTCTACTAATAATGTAAGAGCGATAGTCGTCCTTTGTTCTACTTTCCAAACTAATAACGAAATTTTAAGCTTTATGTCTCATAGTGACATAGTGAGAGACAAATTTTCGTGGTTCACTAATAAACGACATGTCACGTCACACTCACGCGAGAATGTTCTCCCGTGGAATCGAAGTTTCTCGTATTTTTACTATATGAACACATCCTACACAACTTGCTTCCTAACTATTCCGGGTCTTCCCGGAAGACTTAGGTAATGAGTTGTTTTGGTGGTAGAGTTCTGCAATTACTCAGCTAGATCATCGCTTCACCTATTCATGACGGTGCTTATCGTTATCGTCTTCTAGTTTGAAGATTAAGGTACCTACGAATGTTATGCAAGAGATTTATCATTGTCTCAAGGGCGTAAACCCATCATTAACATTTTAGTGTATGCCTCGTTAGGCGTAGATGCTATTAGGATGTCAGTTAGGCGTAAACGTAGGTAGAAGATGCTCGCTTAAGTTGTACCTACAACATATTAGATACTAAGATTCACGCTTAGGATTGATTTCTCTCGTATTTTACATTTGTATTTTTTCCTATTTGTTTTTCGACCTCCAATAATACCAGTTGTTGCCTGAGGTGAATGTTCTTTTTAATTTCTATATACGTCATTTTTTATTATCTTCTGATCGGAACCTTGATTTTGCAATTTTATAGCTATTTCAATGACGTTATTGCGACAACTGGATTCAAATAACCGGATTGGAAGGAAACGCAATTTAAAAAGGTCCATCGCCTTTTGGTATTAAAGCAACGTTTCTTAAACTGGGGAACTCGATCTCTAGAGGTCGCAATCTGTTATAATAATTTATAAAATCAAGCCTGTCTTGTAAACAAAATATATGTAAAATTATTATATAAATAGCTGCTCACTACTTTAAATTATTAGAGCCAAATTCAGCCGTGTATTATTTTTTTTGATTAACCATAGTTTCTTGAATATGTATTTCTGAATATAATTCTCGTGAATGTGAATTTTAATTAACGATTTATAATTTTAACTAAATTAAATTAATATTTATTTAGATATTTTTTTTTTAGTTTTACAAGTTAACTTTATAAATGTATGTAATATGGCATGTTTCTATATTTGTTTTTCTTAAAGCAATATCATTTTATTTTTTCATCTTTGTCGCTACCATTCCTCGCAATGATATCAATTTCATCGATATTTTTAAGGTCCGTGCCTCACAAGAAAAAAAACGGAACCATGCATTTTGCTATTCGTCTGTCTATCAATACTCTTTATTTAAGAACGCGTAGCGATATCAAGTTCAAATTTACACCATATACAGATAGACAGTTATTTGAATAGTGCAAAAAAACTACTAAATTAACGAAAAAAAAAGATACGGCCGTTGATGTTACTAAGGAAATCTACGGGTACCCTGGTACTTCCCATTGGCCTATGAAGTTTAGCAAGTGACATCGTTATATTTATATTTATATAATTCAAAAAAAAATCTGAAAACTGTACTTTGTAATTTAAATTAAGAGATACCTTTTATACCCCATAAAAGCTTTTAAGGTGCTCTCTGTTGACCTAGAACTGTTAATTTTGGTGATATTATTATATAGTACAAGATCATGGAAAAATTTAAAAAAAATACATTTACAGTTATATCAAATTTGAATTTTAAAATAGAAGCTACTACATCAAGTGAAGTGTCATATAAAGTCTTTTTAAAATATATTTTATTTATTTTATAAGACGAATAAATTCTTATTTATGATGAAAAATATTGAAAAAATACTGCGAAGTACCTACCTATGTGAAGCGAAAAATATGAACACTCGGTGGACGAGTCCAACTTCACTCGTCTGGTTTTTATAAATATAGCAAAAGTGCGTATCTAGGCATCAGTTCTTATGTAATCATATTTGATTCATTGCAACTATCTGTCCGGATTAATCAGATATATATGGGCTTGTGATCCGGTGCCGCGAGATACGACTATTTTAACACTACAAAAACTAGTGTTATCTCTTCTAACACAAATTATTTCATTACAATTAGACCTTATACCTAATAAAATTAGAAGTGAAGTTTTTATTTCAATTTTATAAGCATTTATTAATTTTATTTCTCTCCGTGCTTGTAATCAAATCTGTTAAATTAGACCCTTGACCTGTTATTCGACGGAGTTGACATTTTACGTTGATTCAATTATTTTTTTAAGGTAATGAAGGGAAACAACCAAATGGATTTCCTAATTATGAGTAATCACCGTCGCCTATACACACAAAAGATGTAAATGGTACTTTGCCTACCTTGATACTGGGATGATAACACATCTTATTTTCAAACTGGAATATTTTAATGGACAATATTGTAATGACGATAGGGACTGATAAGAGACCGTAAGATGTGGACATTGTTATGATGGGTACTCAAGATAAAAAGAATGGATGAAATGAATGGCAACCACCGATGGATTTAACTAATTTAGAAATATTGGATCCAAGACAGAATTAACATTTTAAATTATCCCAAGAATATTTTATCTTCGTATTTTAATTGCGTTTTTAATAATGTTAGATATTTTTCTCTTTTAATTAACTAAATTATGAATTAATAATGTATTCGTTACTTTGAAAGCATTATTTTATGATTTCTAAATAATGGATTTAAAACTTATATAATTCCTACTTACATTCTATTTACTTACATAGACTTAATTATTGTTAATAGCAGACGATTATTTTACATTCCTGTAACCAAGTGGTTAAAGATAAAAGTGATTATTAACTTAAACAGAAATTTATTGTTATTATTATATCATCACGCCATGTCCCTTGGGAGTAAATAGAGAAAACCGTTCGCCAAACATCACTATCGTAAAATTTTGAAATTAAATCTTTTATATCCAACTTAAACCTCTTAAAAACTGGCATTAGTCGAGTGGTTAGCGTACACACCTCATGAATCTGATCGACGAAGTTCGGACTCCAAACCGACCCGTCATTTATGTTATAAACATATTATGTTTGAATTCTGATGTTTATTTAATTTAATTAGCTATTTATAAATGTTTATCTTTATTAACGTCCTTGTAAAAAAACCAATAAAATGCGGTTTTGGTTTTAATCGTTTCGTGTAAATTATCCTTAATATTTATGTATTTATAGCAACTTTTCATATTTGTGTAATGCATAAATTTGCGAAATTGATAATAAATCGCATTTAGTCTAGCGTTGATAGTGTCGACTGTCGATATAAATACGCAAAGCTCTGGGTTGAATTCTTTAGTCTGACAATTATTTAAATGGTAGGCAGAGGTGTCTTAAGTTAGTCTTCAGTTAGTAAAAACAGCCATGTTATTGCAAGTTAGTCAACTTACGTCCAGTCAACGCGACTGCCGTCCCGTTATTGTGATGAGTGACCAGACTCAAGTCAGGCAGAATTCAAACCGAAGCAGTTCAGATATTTTTCAATGTAAATTAAAATTAACGTTCAAGAGGTTAACCTCTGGATCATGAGATCTTCACAAAGAACACCAGCGGTGGGGTTTTCAAATGACGCATTCATGGGCATTGGGTAGTAGGAAGGTAGGATAGTGTATTTGCAAGGTAATATTACTAAGTTATGCAAGCGACTAGTTTTTAGATTAACCAGTGACAAAGTCACGCATAATTGCCAGCTTTGGTCTTTACAAGTGTAACAGACGGTAATACATCTGGAGGCCCGTTTGCATGTTCCCCTTTACAGTATAGTAAGGCGATTATTTACCAGTCATGAGATGATGATTACGTGTTCCTCACGTTACATTCATTATTGTAGTTGTATAACACAAGTGGCTTATAGTATGAAAGGTGAACACAACTCAGACTCATACTTTTGACATTTTAACCTTATTATATACCGTTTGAAACATTGTTGATGATGAAAACGATGAAATGCCATCTTGACCGCATTTTATCTACTCCCATGCTCATAAGTCATAATCTAAGAAATACTCTGACGTACTAAGAAAAAGTTACGTTGGAAAAAGTTTGAAATTATAAAACGATAGTTTATACAACCGATGCATGCATATCATCACGCTATGATACCTATAGGGTAGGTTGATACGTCAAGCTACAACTTAGTCTATATGAATACGTTCATTTTACGTTACTTCTTACGTTAATTCTCATATTACATTCCTATTTATGGTATCTAAAGCTATAACTAAATCGTAAATGTAGTAATCCCGATCACTTCAAAGTTCATACAAGCATTTCAAAAGTCTAATAACTGCATTTTGCGTTGTAGCTAATGGGCTATCCACTATCCAATAGACTAACAGAGGCTGTAAAACGTTTGGGGGATATTTAAATCGATATGCACTAGAATCTAGACATCACTTCAGCCCACGATATCTACGGCGGTACTTAACCCTCCTCTTAAGATCGTCATAACAACTAGTCGAAAGCTATATCTAATTTTATGTACAATAAATGTAAATATTTATTAAGCTAATTGTTATTTATCTATAATCGTCTCGATGGTCCAGCGATAGAGGTGTCGGATTCGTTCGCCAGGTCTGACAATAAATTTAATGTCTTTATTTTTTCTGAAATACTTAACGAACTATAAATGAATATGTGGTTAATATAGCGACACGCTTGCCACCAGTCACATCATGTGACTTACCACCGGCTAATCATGGATACACTACTGGAAGGTATGCTTACAACTTGCACCTTTGCCTTCCCCTGCAAGTTTAATGGGCGTGATAATGACATATTTATATTTTTAATATGATATTATTTTATCTGCTACTGTAAAGTCATTTACATTGATTGTTATTCTATTCATTAAAGTATTTCGCAACATTCACTCTAGAATAACCTCACGCAATGAGGTTTTCCAGAAACGGAAAGTGAGTCATGTAGTAAGACAAACAGATTAGAATATATTCTTTCACCGTTAGTCATTTAATGTGAATGAAATATGAATCATTAAACACTAAAAAATTGGTAAAGCCATTATAAATGTAAATACCTATTTAATATATACACAGTACACGTCATGTACAAATATAATACATATCATTACGCCTAAAATAGATGAGGGTAGGCGCATGAATGTTAGTATAACATAGAATACCCACGTCTAGTTAAAGATTTCGTGTTAAAGTAAGTGACGACTCCGTTGTTGATACCACCATCTTATTTCGCCTTAACGTCCTATCATTGTCGTGTTTTATTTTACATTCCTCATGTAGCCGGTGAAATTGCACAAAAGACTTACCAGTCTTAAGATTGATAACGCACCTTAGGTTTTACGGTGTCTTTAAACTACGGTTAATTCTTGTTTTAAGAGGTCTGTCTGCTTGTTTGTACTTTGCTAACATAGGCAATTTATTAAGTTTTGTGGTAAGACCAAACTCTACAAGTAATTACTCAAGACTGTTAATGGACACTGATACTAATGTGGGTTCACTAAGTTACAGTACAGAGCAGGAATGGCGAACCATTGGCATGCGTGCCATTGATGACGCGCGACGCGATATTCTGGGCACGTACCGATCACAAAATTCATTATGTATTTATCACAAAAAGTATGAAGTATTTATTTTATGACAAACAAACGTGAAGTGATTTTAGACTACGGAGTGCTCCTCCTATTATCCTATTAAACACAAAGTCCAAATTATTTTATGACACGTCTATGATCTTATTTAACATTTCTTTAGAAAAATTGACACGTTGATTCGCCTTCCTATCTATAGTGGTAACTCTCTATTTCCTTTGAGGATCGTAGCCAAACATCAAATAAAGGATGTGGTTTATGCAGCAAGCTAATATTTTAGATTTAGAAATCAAATCTTTAATAACTGATTAAACTTTAAAATATCATAATTTATCTCCAAATTTGACATTAATTAGTCCGGAATATAAATAACATTGAATAACTTAGATAGTGAATATCATAAGTGTATAAACACGATACGTTCCGTCATCAGAATGGTATTGACGTCAATGCATTTAATATTAACGAATCTAATTCATTATTCGCGCGAGATTTAAAATATTTCGTTTGTCAGGGAAAAAAACAATACTGATTAGCTAATTTATACGAAAACAACAACTTTGATATTAATATTATTTTAATATAAATCAAAATATAATAACTTTGATATTAACATTAAAATTGCTACTTTGGTATAAATTACAAAAACAGACGAGTTTCTTTATTATTGTAGGTAAAATTATTAACATACAACCTGTGTCCGCGACTTTGTTTGTATTCTTAGAAGTCGACAAAAAATATCATATTTCTTTTTATGAGTGTTATTTCTTTTATTGTTATTATATTATCACGCCAGGTCCTTCCGGGGTAAGAAGAGAATAATCAATAAATTAACCTGTGCTATATATATTCCGTGTTATGTCACACGCGTTATGTTTGTGTTATGTGTATGCGTTAAGAAATAAGAAAATCTTAAGTCAAGTTAAATATTTTTCATACATATAACAAAGGTAGGCAACAAACGGATCTCTTGATAGTAAGAAACAACTGTCGTCCAGACACCCAGGGTGGTAAGAGTGCGTTGTCAACCTCAAGACTGGGAAGCTATCCCCTGTGTAAGTCCAACGGCTTACCAAAAAATGCGCACTACGCCTACAGTGGAAGGAAGAAGTTTTTATTCTCCAAAGGCAAGCAAACATACAGAGGGATTTCTTTATGGTAAGAGATAATAGTCGCCTATACAAAATAATATATAAAAACCTTGAGTCTGAGATTTTAAGAATCTTCATTACCAGCTACTTTTTACTCTCCAACCCGGAATATGACAACGATAAGCACTGACATTATTGTAGCAGGTATAAGTAAGGTAGTACTAATCTGGGCGAGTCATCGCGAAATGTTAGGAGGCAAAAGTGACTTTGACTCAATAAATTGTAATCAATAAATTACCTGTAACGTTAATTTATTTTTTGATGTACATAAATAAGTTGGAATTTGACTTTCAATAAACTGTAATCAACAAATTAACTATGACATTAATTTATTTATTGATGTATATAAATCTGGTTGTACACAATCGCCATTATGTTTAAGTGAAATGGCTGTCACATGTGACCACATCCTGACACAGCGATTTCCCATCTCTACGGCTTCCTAATATATCCAGTTACCGTTGCGAAGGAATCATCTATATTATCGATCAATATTATAGTTTCGATGACAAATAAATGATCCCATCGGTCTAGTAGTTGTCATTGTTTGCTGTAATGTAGTGGTAACGGGTTCGAAACCTATTTATTTTCGTGGTGTGTGTCCGTGTGTTCATCTGTTCGTTTATGCGTGTGTTCATGTTTGTTGTGAGTGTGTTTTTTCGTGAGTATATTTTGTCTTTTTTTGTTATCATATTTTGTTCCCGTCCATTTTTACCCATTTTACTAATATTTACTTTTCCTTTTAATGCGTGTTTAAAGGACGGTGATCCCAATTAGTATTCACATTTACTGCAGAGTATAACGTAGACCACGCAAAAATTGACTATGGCGACGACTACAAAAATGTG